>JBAMAX010002879.1:0-219251 GCA_037043745.1 Chymomyza amoena
GAAAGATTCTCCCCTTAATTCAAAAAAAGCATTTCCTAAAAAAATAAATAAATTAAATCATAGTCTAAAAATTTTATTACCGACTTATTTTTGATTTAAGTCCTTAAGACGCTTTTTCAGAATTTCCCAGATCACACTTACCTGTAAAAAAAAAAATTATTATTAGTTTTAAAAGATATTTTTGAACTTAGAAGCTGAAGTGTACCTTAGAAAAAGTTATTATTATTATTTGTTCCACAAATATTTTCAAAATAGGCATTAGAGGGTTAAAAAAACACACACGCAAAGTTTGTTATCCTTTTTTTTCCAACAGAAGCTAAACATTCCGAAGTAACTCTAACTATGCAATTTTTCGCTAAGCCAAAACATGCATTAAAGATAATATTTTCCCTCTATATACAGATAAATGAGATCCTTTATCTCCTATTGAAGCATAGGGCGTCAAAATACTAGATATTTCCCCTTTAGATAACTAAAACCAATTTAACTGCACTGACTATTTGCACTAAAATTTTATGTATTTTCTCTAAGTGCATTTACATATCTGCATATGGTTATATGGTTATGTATAGTATATTATATATATAAATATATGCACACTTGAAAGGATATGAAAGGCGCGCGACAACTCACATACATAAACGATGAAGAAAAATTGCATATAAATACGCTGCAGGCGTGGCATGCAGGAGGGTCCTGCTGCTTGTTAAAGCATCAAAACGCGGGAGGATGTGGGGTAAAACGGGGGCAGGATACCCTAGCAAAGCGATAGTCAAGTGGATGAAGTCTGCGTAGTATTTGTGTAAGGCTGTGTATGTCCCTGTGTGTGTGTGTGTGATTTTGAGTCGCGTCTGCTTTGATCGAACTCACTGTGGCGTATACATAATATTTGCACTAGTATGCCATATCCTTACTAACACCCACACACATAAAATACAATTATATATGCGTGGGTGGGCTTGAGAAGTTCGGGACTAGGAAATGCAAGATATAAGCATTTGAGTCATGGTCAATTTATTTATTTTAATACGATTTGTAAATTTTTTGGAATATTCAGTTCCACAAAGTGAAGGAATTAATTTTTTCTTAGTGGAATTCTAATTTTTATACTCTATATCTATAGCGTGTGGAAACACTTAATTTTTCATTATTATTAATAAAAATATAGTGGATACATTTTGATTGATTTAATTATCTAACTTCATTTAAAGCTAAATTTGTTCAAGTCTTTAAAAATATTAATTTGAAACAAATATTAGAATAAGGGTAGGACCATAGAGGGTAAGTCCGGGCTCGGGGTTGGAAAATGTACCAGCCCCTCTATTACGCCTTTAGCTTGAATCACAACAGTACGACAATTATTACACCGGGCACCTGAGAAAACTACGGACCCGAGGAAGTCCCACCTTCCCCGCTCCCTCTCGCCGGGGCTGAATGAGGGTTTTCTTTTTTCATTCTGACAGATCAGTATACAGACGTATGTGACCCTTATAAACACATAATTTTTCATTGTTTTTCCGACCGCTTAAGCACTTACCCGCTTATGGGAAAATGTTTGCTGGGTATGCCACTGTCGGGCACCAGCATTGGATCAAGACTAGATTCCACTATATTTAACATATATTGATAAAATCTGAGTGAAAACTAGAGTCACAAATATTAGTTTGTCAGTTTAATAAATAAGGTATCGTTGATATTTTTATATCTACTATATCAAATAACAAGGAAGGTTGAACAACGAACCTTTGATCTGATATAGGTCACTACTATGGAACTTTTTGCTTATGCGGATGATAAAGATGTCATCGGCAGATCAGTGATATCTATGCAAGTAGCCTTTGTTAAGATAGAAAAAGAAGCAAGCAAAAGAAGGATTGCGAGTAAATGAAACAAAAACTTAAAATTCATCCTACTGGAAATTCAAACTAGGTTTGACGAGTATAACTTCAAAGGTATCGACCAGTTGAAGTATCTTGATTCGTATAGCAACTCCACGAAAGACTTGCTAAGCGATATCAGAGAAAGAATTAAATCTGCGAACTCAACATTTCTCTCACTTCACAATATTCCTCAAGTCACTCTTTCTTAATAGAACCCTAAAGCTCTGGATCTATAAAATAATTACATATACGACTATTATACGGATGTGAGACGTAAACTTTGAGGAAATCAGATATAGGCGACCTAGAGAGGACAGAACGAAAACTTTTATGAAGAATTCTTGGTCCGATAAGAATAGCTACGGGAGATATTTAACGACAAAAGTCTGGCTGCCGATGTCAAATCACAAAGCCTTTGGTGGGCCGGACATGTTGCAACAACGCGAAACCCCATTTTGAAATTAACCACATGGAAGAAGGGTAGTTGGTTGTCACCAAGCACGTTGTCACCAGTCACCACAGCTCAAGAACAAAACTCCTATGTAGTTAAAAGAGGTGACTGATTGAAAGCTAAAGGGGTCCATCCTCAGGAATCTTAGAATATATTTGCTTTCGGCCCGAATCTATTAACTAGTTCTGGGCTTGATATAGATACGTTCTGGAGTTCGTTTAGGCTACTCGCAAGAATCGCAATATAAACAGCATATGATCAGATTTGCGATGATATATAGGGGTGTGTTCATCCTTTATTTATTTGTCTTATGGGAAGTGAAACATCAGGTTAAATAACTCCCGTCTTTACCGGGATGGCCTCAGACATTTGGATAAGGAGCTTGGATGATTTGTCTGAGAGAGTAGCGCAGGATAGAGATTATTGTTGAAATATTGTTCGAAAGGCGAAAGCTGAATCACAGCTGGAGTGCCAAGGTTGATGATGATGATGATATTTTCATAAAACATTTCCATACACCGTATAACTTCTCCGTTGACTACCCCTACTATCCTCAATATATAAACACAAAATGTTGTCCTAATTTTTCAACTTATGCAATAAAGGCTGCAGGGTATCCCACTGTCTGGCACCTTTTCAACCGCTCTGTTATATTATTGGAGATAGTTGTTAATTTTATGCTCTTCAAAGCAACCTGCTGGTAAGCCCAAGTAAGAGCGCGTCTTTAACAAAAGATGGATCCCAGAATATAACAACATTCCTGGGAACGAAATTGCTGACAAGCTGGCTGCGAAACAAACTTATAGGGCCCGAACCCTCTTGTGGTATTGGCAGACACACCATTAAACAACTGCTACGAGAAGAGTAGACATTCAGACGACACTCAAACTGGATTGGCACGACTGGTTTGAGACATACCAACCTGCTTCTCGGTTTCTATGATCTGAATAGATTCAAGAATATCTCCCACCTGGGCAAGAATTCCCTTAGGATACTTAGGGTTATTTAAAGCTGCTTAGGGTTACTTACAGGACACTGCAGGCTAAGATAACACCTTAACTTGTTGGTCATCGTAGAAACGAACACTTGTAGGTTCTGTGAAATAAGGGAGGAATCCCCCCAACACATACTTATGGACAGTGACGCTCTCCCCAGAAGAAGGGCATCCCTCTTTTGAGATTACAGAATATCAATGCACTGGACTAAAACCTTTCCAGATAAATTTATCTCCATAATTGGATTGGCCATGGAGCTATAGAGCTAGTAGAGAGCACAGTAGATTCTAAGGCTTGCAGTGCAGTAATTCCCTCACAATTATTATTATTAGTCCCATGTGCTTTAGCTTTGACTGTTCCTGGGTGCTCTCTGGTGTGTTGTGGTGGATATTTGCGGTTTCAAAACTTGTTCCAATTGCGGTGGAACATAGCTTAAAACTTTTTTGCAATGGTCACATAGTTGTGTAGCCAATCGTGCCACCACAGAAAGTTTTCTGTTTCCAATAGTTCATGTAATGTCTAATGTGCCCCTGAGGTGAAATGCCCCCTCTCGAGTTTCATTCTAGATTTCACCGTAAACAAAACCAAACAAAACCGAAATCGATTTTCGGATTTGGATGCCTGAACGTGCTTGTAATGTTGGCTAAATCCAAGTCACTGACGATATATATTAGATGTCGCTGTAACCCACAAGACTCTAGACGTCCCGGGCCCCCAGCTAGGACATAGCACGGAATGATGTCAATGTTAATGCGCGTAACAAAGTTAGATTTAAGTTGATTGTTGAGGCTCTATGCTCCCACTTAGGAGTCCAGAATAAGTAGTAGTAGTAGTTGCAACCGAATTCAAACATCTAAAAATTCTAGCAAATCAGAGTTTCGATATAACCTTCGAACTATCCAATTTTAAGGGATTTTTGAGGTTATATCGGAACAACGAAAACGAGCGTTAGCAGTCACTTGTGTAGGTACGCCCACTACTGAAACCACTCTTTATGATTGTGCAGAGTCCCTTTAATATTTATAGAGCCAATGCTTCGAGTTTTTGACGATAAAGATAAATTCCATTTTTGTCATAAATTTCTTTAATGTCTATCAAATATTGTTCTAAATCTTTGATTGATTGACGCATAAACTGATAAGCAGCATTTTCCAAAATTTCGCTGACTTATCAAACTGCCCTCGCATATTCATGTATATAGTATAAATATGCATGTATGCATGTATGTGCTCGTATCTTTATTCAATATACATGACGTTGTCAAGCGTATTTTCTCGCTGATAGCGTGCAATGATAACAACAGCAACAACAACAACAACAACAACAACAACAACAAATTCTTGCTAAAAAAAATAACATTACGTACAATGCGAGGGCTGCAAGATAATAAATGGGGTTAGGGATATGCAGCCATGACATGCCAAAAGCAAACTCACAAAGGCAAACAGCAGCGCGGCAGGAGCAGCATCTGCAACAACTAGAACTGGAACGGGGAATGGGAGTGGGAATAGGATTGGGATTGGGAGACTGAGACTGTAAATGGCATTGCAACTGCCTCATTCGAGTGCAGCAACGTGGCTTAGAGCAACAGCTGAGTCTTGGCACGTCACCCCCTGCTTGAAAAATTCAAATCTTCTGCTTGCAAAAGTTTTCTATCATCTAGATGAGAAGCTGCTTTGTAAGTTTAAACATAAAAGAAATATATATAAATATTCTCTTGAATAAAGTTTGAAGTTTTTTTATCAACAGAGATATTTGAACTGTTGCCAATCCGTAGTATTTGGGAAACTTTTGCTTTTTGACTTGAGTTGATAGGATATGAACTTTTCCTAGATTATTGTGTTAAAATTCAACTGTGAGTGTCGAGTTGTTGAAAAAAAAATGTGGAACATTTTAAGAAGTTTTGGGAAAATAAATATGTAAAATAAAAAGGCCACACAAGAAACGCTGAGCTGGAGTTTCAGCTGTAATGATTAGGCTTAAGATTCCTTACTTGGTTAAAGATTGGGTAATCTCCCTATGAGCGTGTTTCCGTTGAAACCCTCTTGAGGCAAGGATTTAGAAAGGTGCCCGGTTTGCAAGATGAAAGGGAGGGGTGAACCAACTTAATGCAGAGATACTTTTACAACTTTCACATGGCAAAATCTTTGGCAATAATTTATTGCCTAATGAAATACCCTGCTCATGAACAATCAGATGTCAAAATCTAGGGGTGCCTTCAACATTGTCAGATTATCATCAATCCCTGAAGTTGTTGAGTGACCGGTGCCCTGCTCGTCTTCAACGAGCTCCTGCCTTTCCCAGGTCAGCTTATGCCACTCGATCACTATTGAGAGGTTTATGGTAAAGTAGGCCTCCATCGAGGATCTCTGTCGTGGTTTTCCCAAATCATCGCAGGATGTTAAAGCGTCGCATATTTTTGTTCATCTTAATAACAGAGGTTCAAGGAATTCGATCCGACAGTTTACCTACGAATGAACTCCTAGAATCAGACAACCTAACACCAAAAATAGCAAATTTCAAAACTTTTTAGGCATAATTTACGTTTTTATAGCTTTCTTTAAAGAGAGAAATTTCTGGAAAAAATTAAAACTTATCCGTCTTATTTGTCGATATTTAAGAATAGAATGGGTGAGGAAAAAACGCGTTTTTTACCGCTTAAACTCTATAAAACTCCCCTTTTTAATTTTTTTCAAATATTTACCAACACTGGATAATAAGTCGGCTGGCCTTGGGATGGTCTTTGTAGAAGTATTTTGTTATACTCTAAATACATTTAAATAATTAACTAATTTATACAAAAACCACACCGCTTTAAAAATACCATAAATACCCCTTACTAGAATTTATCCTTTAAAATGCAATTATTATATTTACCAATATTAAAATGACACTTTTTGATAAATGCTAAATTATTTAATTGATTTATTACATTTTTAATTATTTTGACCAACAAAAACTTTGCTTTGATTGCAAGCAAAACAAAATTGCATTATTTATTAAATATATTTTATACATTATGTTATAATATTTTATTATTTTGTTAAAAATGAAAATACGTTTTGATTAAATTTGATTTATTAACTAAATTTATAATTTAAGTTTGTTGGGTAAAAGCTTTAATTAGAAATTGCTAAAAATTCTGATATATCGGTTTTATTTAGGTGCAACTTCACATAAAAGATTTAGATTGATGTATTGAAAATCGCTTAAAAACCAATTCCGGCAAAGATTTAAAATTTAATATTTTCTTATGTTTTTATTTCAATTAAAATCTCTCTTGTCCAAAAATTAAAGCTTTAATAGTTATTAGACTAAACCGAAAAAGTTTGAACCAAATGAGAGCTAAAATATAAAAGAAAAATATTTTTAATTAGCATAAAAAGTTGAGGAAAGTTTTAAATTAGATTAATTGACAGCAAAGAAATTTTAAATATTTATTCAAAGCATATCATTATATTTTTTATGTATGAATGATTCTCTTTTCCAGCCACCCCCTCCACACTTAAATTTTTAAGCTATTGGGTTGCCCAAAAAGTAATTGCGGATTTTTCATATAGTCGGCGTTTATAATTTTTTTAACAGCTTGTGACTATTTAATTGTATTTTTTCTTTTGACATTTATTAGCTGTCTTTATTAGCTTGCTTTAGAAAAAAAGTGCGCGTAATTTTGTTTACATTTGTTTGTTTGGCGCCCTTTTTAATATGGAGTCCACAAAAGAGCATTTCCGTCATATTTTATATTATTATTTCCGTAAAGGAAAAAACGCAGAGCAGGTTGCTAAAAAGTTACGTGATGTGTATGGTGATAAAACCTTAAAAGAAAGACAGTGTCGAAATTGGTTTCGCAAATTCCGTTCTGGAGATTTTTCACTTAAAGATGAGCCACGTTCAGGTCGGCCAAATGAAGTTGATGATGACCAAATCAAAGCATTAATCGAATTGGATCGTCATGTAACTGAGCGTGAGATAGGAGAGAAGTTAAATATACCAAAATCAACCGTTCATTATCACATAAAAAGTCTTGGACTGGTGAAAAAGCTTGATATTTGGGTACCACATGAATTGAAAGAAATTCATTTAACAAACCGAATCAACGCTTGTGATATGCATCTTAAACTCATTGCGTTTCGATCCGTTTTTAAAGCGAATCATAACTGGAGAAGAAAAATGGATTGTTTACAATAACGTTAATCGAAAACGATCATGGTCCAAGCATGGTGAACCAGCTCAAACCACTTCAAAGGCTGATATCCACCAAAAGAAGGTTATGCTGTCTGTTTGGTGGGATTGGAAGGGTGTGGTATATTTTGAGCTGCTTCCAAGGAACCAAACGATTAATTCGGATGTTTACTGTCAACAACTGGACAAATTGAATGCAGCCATCAACGAGAAACGGCCAGAATTGATCAATCGTAAAGGTGTCATATTCCATCAGGACAACGCCAGACCACGCACATCTTTGATGACCCGGCAAAAGCTGAGAGAGCTTGGCTGGGAAGTTTTGATGCATCCACCATATAGCCCTGACCTTGCACCATCAGACTACCATTTATTTCGATCTTTGCAGAACTCCTTAAATGGTAAAACTTTCGGCAATGATGAGGCTATAAAATCGCACTTGGTTCAGTTTTTTGCAGATAAAGGCCAGAAGTTCTATGAGCGTGGAATACAAAATTTGCCGGGAAGATGGCAAAAGGTTATCGAACAAAATGGAAATTATATATTTGATTAAAGTTCATTCTAAGTTTTATTAAAAATGCATTTACTTTCTTTTAAAAAATCCGCAATTACTTTTTGGGCAACCAATAAATTAAGATTCTAGGCAGATTTTTGACAGCTCAAAATGGCGGAGCTACAATGGCCGCTAAAGCAAAGTAGCTCCATCATTTAATCACTATTTTGAATATTATTCTCAAAAAAATACTATTGAAACCCCATTTATTCGCGTTTTATTTTAAATGTCTAATACATATATGCTATTCAGACCATCAGAGAGTTGATGGATAATGCTCTTCAAATGACCCTAAACTGGTGTCTAAGGGCTTAGACTCAATCCCCAAAAGGCTATGATTGTTCCCTTCACGAAGAGATACATCATGGAGCTGTAAAACCTTATCATAAATATCACTGAGGTGGAGTATTCAGACCAGGTCAAATATCTAAGTGTGGTCCTAGACAAACGACTCATCTGGAACTCCCACTTAGAACAAGTGCTCTCCAAAGCTACGAGCCATGTGGGCCTGTAGAAAATTCTTTGGCATGGGGCTTTAGCCCTCATATTATAGAAGGCATATACCGTATGATGGTACGGCCTATCGTAACATATGCAGCCCTTGTGTGGTGGCCCAAGAGGCATCAAAATGTGGCCATTAAGAAATACAGCAAGCTTCAAAGTCTAGTAAGCATATCTCTCTCGGGAGCTATGCGCACCTGTCCGACAGCTGACAAGGAGTCAGTCCTTAGACTCACACCACTGCACATTTTCATGCCATGCAGAGTCTACTACGTATCCAGATCACATCTGGACTCTTAGCAAGTAACACTGGTCATGCCGTACTTATATATTCCCTTCCTGACGTATTGATCTGCGCTAGATCAGATCTTATGATCACGGAACTCTTTCATAACAAGAATTTAGATCTCTTCTCCCAAGTCGGGAGACTTGAGCTGATAGCAGCCCCTGTGGAAACCCCCGGTGGCAACAATTGTTCACTGAGTAGGGTATAGGTGTTGGAATTGTTAGATCCAACATCAGAATCTCTACCGCAATGGGCATCTGACCCAGCGTCATTCAAGCGGAGATTCATGCCATAGACATCTGCGTCCTTAGTATCCTTCTCAAGGGAACTAGGGGAGCAAACATGAATTTTTTCTGATAGCCAAGCTGCTATTAGAGCATTGTCAAACCGAAGCATCTCCTCCAGGATGGTTAAAGAATGCCACAGCTACCTCCAAACCCTGTCCGCCCGGAACAAAGTCGTGCTATGTTGGCTGCCTTGACACTAGGGAGTGGTAACACGTTCGATGACTATCAAGCACGACAGGGTGCCTCCACACTAACTACATCTTCAGCGCCGTTTTGTGGTATTGGTTGTTCCACAATCATAACCATGATAAACAAATGGGCTGCAGGAGAACATAGAAAATACTGGTTCTCCCTTCCGGGGCTTCATCAAGCAGAAGTGCCTGTCAAGCCTCTGGATGCGATCAAGACAAATGGTCTTGGCAGAGCGGACCTAAAGTTCCTGGTAGCTTACCTATCTGGCCACCACACTGTTAGAAACCATCTACAGAAAATTGGCTTATCGGACTCTTCAGAGTGCAGGCTCTGTCTAAGACGATATACTCTCTGTGATTGCCCAGCGCTGGTATGGGACAGAGCCTGTCACATCGGAAAGGAACGGATTAGTTCCTTCCATCTTATGTTAGGTCAATACCAACAAAAGACCTACCGCTATTCATGCGGAAAGCGGAAAGTCTTTTGCTTTAACTTAAGGGTATGGTACAAAAGACCCTTTGGTCGCAGTTATCCATCTCATGTGAGGAACCCTTTTTCGGAAAAACAAAATATGCTATTCAGACACTTTTCTGGCAGCTTCTATAAGTACCGTATATGTTTTTCAAATATCAAAATGGCGGTCAAAGGTTGTGTTGTTCTTTATTGTGTTTAAAGTTCAAGATGGGTACGCAAAAATGGATTTTTGGGGTCCCGAATCATGAATCTGGGGTTAGAATTTCCAAATTACAAAATGGCTACACTAAGAGAGCCGCATATATAATCTAAAAGAAGCATACTTATGTGCGCCATTTTGTAATTTGGACATTCTAATCCCATATTTGTGATTGGCGGCTCCAAAAACCCATATTTGCTTACCCAACTCGAAATTTAAATATAAGAATTCAAAACACATCCAAATTACGAAATGGCGGCACAAAGACGGCCGGTGAAAATCTAAAAAAATCATTGTTGGGTCTACCATTATGAAATTTTGATTAACTTATAAGAATGTCCCATATACACATTCTTATTACTTAATATTAATAATTTAAAAGCAACAACCAAAACTAATTGATTACAAGCTGTTCCATTTTAGGTTATACCCTTAAATTACTTCTCTACGACTGATAACAAAAGCAGTAAACTATTAAGCCATACGTTCAAAATTACGTAAACGTTATCCTCAACTTATACAAAGGTTAAACAAAAATTTAAATGAGGTACCATATGATTATAAAAATATTACAACAACAGGCACTTATATTTAAAAGGGAAATACACTCGAAACTCGGAACTTTATGAGTATGGGGCTATAAAAATAAACACAAGGCACAAAGCAAAGCAAATAAAATTCAAGGTGTGTTAATGCCGGGGCAACCAAAATAAAATGAGTTAGTAAGATACATTCAAAATTTTAGCACACACACACGCACACGCACTCAATCTAACACATACTCATGCACACCTTTTGATAATTCAAAATGGCAGCGCGTATTGTCAAATTTTTTGTTGCCTACTTTTTGGGGCAGTGATAAAAATTAATCAACAAGCAGACATCGACATGAAGAGCTGCCTAAAGCTACATAAATACGCACTTAAAATGTACATAAACCATTTATTAAACACAGATATATATATATGTACACACACATGAGCATTGTGAGTGTAATTAAATATGAAAACATATGTTTTTGCCCTTTGTTTTCAGCGCAGACGGTCAACAACAACAAAAATCAATAATAAAAATTTCTTCTTTTTTTTCAGTTTGTAAAGACGAAGTGATAATGCTCTGGAAGTAGCTAAGTAAGTCTATAAGTTATTTTTTAAATTAGTTAAGTTTTTTTTGTGATATCTAGAGTCGAACTTTTCACAAATTCTGAGGATATTGAGCTTTTAAATGGTAAATTTGAAAGAATTAAAATAAATAAAAAAAATACGTTCTCCCGCAAAACCAAATCATAATAAAATTGTTCTGTTTGTTTTTTTCGTTTTCCGGAGCACGTCTGATATCAAATAAAAATAATATTTATTGACAGTTAATTTCATGCTGGTTAGTTTCAACACATTTTGTAAATTTTTACGCCATTTTAATTTCAAAACATTTTCATTTTCCTCAGGCTATAAAAAACTTTTGCGTTAGAGTAATAAATATTTCATATGTCGCAATTGTCATATCGTTGGCATTTTATGACGAAAGCGTCATAGCAAAAATGTGCGCCATTCGAAACAATTATTACCATTTTTTTTTTTTTTTTGAACAAACATCTTTTAGTCATATTTTATGCCACATGTGTGAAATTTGCATTTCGGTATGTTGCATAGCCAATGGCATAAAATCCGTCACAAAAACTGCCCACTACAAAAAAATAGGAAAAACTTTGTGCAAACACAGGAAGCGCCACGGGCACTGCGACTAAAAAATAGTTGGTCACACTAGAAGAACGATTGGAAAATGTCGTGTTTCCAGTGTCGAACAAAAAAAGTTTTGTGGCTTATCGCCAAAACAGGCGTTGCCCATACGTCATGTTGGACACAGCGACTGCCGCCATTGCCAAAAATCATGCGAACAAAATGGCTAACAAAGATGTTGTTTTTTTCTTTCTTAATGTTGTTATATTGTTGGGACATTAAGCCAGGCAATTATTTTTTGCACAAAAATAAAATGTCAAAAATAAATGTCTAAAGAGCAGACTGATAAAAACGAGGCTATGGACTGGGAGAGCTGGTACGTCCAAATAAGAACTACGTGATCAGCATATTATTTTGCATAATTGAAAATACATTTTTGAGCTAAAAATAAGGTAATTCAGTTATTTTTTTTTTTAAATATTTGTGGCGCTAGTAAAAGCTCTTTTTGCGGCATATATATGACACCAATTAGCATCAGACATATGAGACTCCTAAAAAGAGTCTTCTTAAAAGATAATCAAATAAAACTCCAATATGATGATTTTAAGTTTTTCAGTAAGTCTATCTTTATTAGAGTTGAGATAGTGCCACCACTCGATAGTTTAGACTTTGATTGTTAAAAGTATCAATTTTCTCCGGAAAATGGTTTTTCACAGAGAGCTGGGGCACAGCGACCAAAAGGTCTTTTGTACCATACCCTTAAGTTAAAGCAAAAGACATTCCGCTTTCCGCATGAACAGCAGTAGACCTTTTTGTTGGAATTGATCTGAGATGGAAGGGACTAATCCGTTCCTTTCCCATGTGACAGGCTCTTTCCCATACCAGCGCTGGGCAGTTACAGAGAATATGTCTGGTGGTTTCATCGTCTTTTAGACAGAGCCTGCCATCGGAAGAGTCCTATAGGCCAATTTTCTCTAGATGGTATCTAACAGTATGGTGGCCAGATAGGTAAACTACCAGGAGCTTTAGGTCCGCTCTGCCAAGACCTTTGTCTTGATCGCAAAGGAGAACCAGTAACTCCTATGTTCTCCGGTAGCTCTTTTGTTTATCATGGTTTTGATCGTGGACCAACAAATACCACAAAACGGCGCAGGAGATGTAGTCAAGGTGGAGGCACCCTGTCGTGCTAGATCGTCAGCGATCGTGTTACCATCCACTCCCGAGTGTCCAGGCACCCAACATAGCACGACTTTGATCCGGGATGACAGGGAGTGTAGGTAGTTATGGCGTTCATTAACCATACTGGAGGAGATGTTCCAGGATGACAATGCCCTAATAGCAGCTTGGCTTGTTCCCCTAGTTCCGCTTGAAAGACACTGGCCCAGATGCCCATTGCGGTAGAGATTCTGGTGTTGGGTCCAACGATTCTAACATCTACACCCTTCTCAGTGAACCATTGTTGACACTGGGGGTTTCCACAGTGGCTGCCACCAGCCCAAGTCTCCTGACTTGGGAGAAGAGATCTAAATTTCTTGTTATGAAAAAGTTCCGTGATCATAAGATCTGATCTAGAGCAGATCGATACGTCAGGAAGGGAATACATAAGTGCGGCATGACCAGTGTCACCTGCTAAGAGTCCAGATGTGATCTGGATACATAGTAGACTCAGCATGGCTGACGCTTTGAATGATAATGTGCAGTGGTGTGAGTCCAAGGACTGATTCCATGATAACTGTCGGACAGGTACGCATAGATCCCGAGAGAGATATGCATACTAGTCTGTGAAGCTTGCTGCATTTCTAAATGGCCACATTTTGCTGCGTCTTAGAATAGAATTTTCTACAGACCCACATGGCCTTGGAGAACACTTGGTCTAAGTGGGAGTTCCAGTTGCGTCATGCTTATTAAATGGACTCCTTTTGAAGGAAAGTCAATATTTCTTGGTTTATTAGGCGTTAGAGCCATTGTTTGAAAATCTATCTAACTCTTAAGCCCCGCGGTTTCCTTTTATTAACTTCATATGCTTGGTTTTTAAGTTTTTCCGAAAGTCTATCTATCACTTAAAGATGTCTCATCCCATAAATCACAACCTATATTTAAAGTATCAGCGCAGTAGCCAAGTAACTTGAGTAAATGGTCACACTAGGCAAACAGCTACAGCTACGGTCACACTTGCATGAACTGTTTATTAGCAATACTCTTTTTAGAGAAAAGTCTTAATTTTTTGTTTTATTAGGCTCACATAAGTCTATAATATAGTCTACTCCTGATCCCACCGATTTCCATCTACTCCCTTCATATGCATATGACCAACTTCACGACCCATTCGTATACACACTATAAAGCGTATTAAAAGTTTACAGTGAGTCGCAATTTAAGTATTAACCAGGCTTATTATGATATGCTTGCCACATTAATGGGGATGGGGTTACCTGCCAAGGGGCTGTTGACTGGGAGCTGGGAGCTGTTGGCTCTGACGCATTTCGCAGCGCCACGGACAGCTGAGTAAATGCGTTGGTTAATTTGTATTTAAGCGAGTTAAGTAAATCAGTTGACAAGCGAGCGCATAAGCGAACTCAAATCCTTAAATATTTATAAGCCAGTTCCGAGGCTGTATGAGCAGGACAACAACCCCACAGCACTGCCCCCGTCCCAGGCCCAGCCTAGTTGGAATGTTTTCATTTGCTTGCCTTGCTGACGACTGCCTACAAATTTTATGACAAGCTGGAGTCCTTTAGATTGCTATATATTGGGGGAGTGTGTATTTTTTTTTTACGCTCTCTGACGTTGTCAATTATAAGCGTTATGGTTGGCAGTGCCTTCAATGATGGGGGTACGCCTTGAAATTGCGTCAGCAGTTAATTTTTATGTATTTTTAAAGCGTCTGACAAACTGACTATGCGTCAGCTGCGCCCCCACAAAACCCACACCCCCCGACCATGCTCATAAATAATAACGTTTAGTGGCAGACGATTAGAGCTCTACATGTCAGGTTAAGTACCAGCCGCATAGATAAAAATCAAGGCGAGGTTCAATGATGATGAAAATTTTGTTGTTCGTTGAAAAACAACTTTTTGCCATAAACGCTAAAATCTTATCGATGTTGTTGTTGTTCTTGGTTGTCGAGCGTTTAATTAAATGCTGTCGACCGGGGCACGCCCTAAGGCTTTGGGGGGAGGGCGGGCGGATTTACTTGGCTGAGCTGGGTGTCATGTTACACACGTTGAACTTGACACAGCGTTGCATTCAACGTCGTTCAACGTTGCAACCAAGTTAAAACCAAAACCAACAATAAAATCTGGCTAAGGGGTTGGGCTGGGGACTTAGCAAAAGGGTGAAGGACTTGAGTACTAAAGCAAGCTCATTTTAGACGCACACTCGAGATTGTTTGGTGAGTGTGCTTAAGGCGCGATTATGTTGCGCCCACAGACAAAACCAGTTGGGACAGACGGAAGGACAAGCATTGAGGCAAGCTCAAGCCTGCAGGCGGGAAGTGTGGGTCTCCGGCTTGAAGGAAAACAAATGATATGCACAGTGGTTGAATTTTGGCATAAATTTTGGATGAAGTGCAAGCAGGGTATTACTGGAGAGCAATTGGACTGATTATTTCGCAGAGTCAAGAGACAGACTATTTCGACTGGTATTTGTATATAGGAGTGTACTTAAATACTGGGATAAGCTCGTATTAGGCTCTAAGCCTTAGGAAAGTGTAGATCGTTCCACAAGCTCACCAAGTTCCATCATCATGCTGCATCATAAGTTGTCATTTAGCATCCGCTTAGCACTTCGCAGATGTGGCCGTGAGTCCTTCAACATAAACACAAACATAGAATAGATGTCCGTAAACCACAAATTGACTGAATTAAAGAGTTGGCAGAGGAGTTTGACATTACGTTTGGATCCGTTCAAGACATTTCGGTTCTAGATTTGGGCCTCAGTCCTGTCGCTGCAAAGCTGGTACCGAAAGACCTGAATTTTATTCAAAAAAGGTACCCCGCAAATGACTTCCAAGACCACTTAGATAAAAACGGAATGAATACCATCCCACAACCACCGAATTCAACTGATTTGGCTAACTGCGAGTTTTTTTTCTATTCAGTCATCTCATAAAACAGCTCTCAGGAACGCTTTATAGCACCAAAAATGAGGTCATGGAAACAACGAAGATGACCTTACCGCAAACCTATTACAAAAATGATTCTAGGATTGGATCAAGTGCTGGCATTAGTGCGTTGTAGTCGATAAGGAAAATTTTGAAGGGGACAATTTCGATTTTCATGAATAATCTTGTATTTTAAGCTTTTTGAAGAGTTTCCAGGAATTTTTTTTATCAAGGTGGTATATATTGTTTCTATTATCTCCTGTTGGAGCATGTGGCACCCAGTTGGAGGGAATGACAACCTAAAACATTTTCACGCCACACTATGACCATTACCAGCCGGAAAATCCGTCGGCAATCCATGTTCCCAATCGGCAAAAAGTCAATTCGATTACTTTTCAGCTAGACCGATTATGTATAAAAATTGGATCAGATAGGTTAAAAGCAGGCGTGGATCTACGCTAAACTATGGGAGCAACTTCTATAATCCACTTTGTGTTTTTGACACTGCAGCATGATGATGGCCGTGAGATCTTTCAATTGGTGTACCGGAACCCAGATGAGGTGCATCAAATACTGTTCTGTTATCTCCTGCAGAGATGATCAATAGTTGTTTAAGGACTTCCTGCCTGATGTCTAGGAGGCGAGGGACTTAATAGACATCTGGCTCTGAGTAAATTCAGAGATTGTTACTATCTATTTGTAAGTTTTTTTTTATTATTGAATGGGTCTCCTGGATAGCCGTGACTTCAGCCTGGAAGCACTGCTGTGATCCGAGAGTCTAAAAGATAGTCCTACGTCATGTTCCTCAATGTAAACGCCTCCGCCAACGCGTTCGCTTTACTTGGAACCGTTCATGAATTTTTTTTATGCTGAGCCAGCTGGGCCTGGTACACTAATATTCCACTCCTCCCTGATTGCAAAATGAATCTTGAACGTAGGTATAAAGTGTACCCTATGGGGTACAGTAGCTCGTACCCTCAGGGTTTTCCTTTAGAATCCTTGAGTGACCGAAGTCTAAGTCATTCCATTTTCGCGCATTTCTCATACGTACAGCTGATAGAACGGGTGATTGTTTACCCACTTTATCCGGGGGCAGGAGGCCCATTATGGCATCTAATGCTTCATTTGGGGTCAATCAGAGTGTCTCGCTGATAGTCAAATCTGCGATCCGCTGAACCTTGCTTTTTTGAGGTTGGTTTTATTATCCTGTGAAGATAAATTGAGACTCCTTAGACGAGAATCGATCTAACAATGAAAGTGTATAGCCAGTGGACTATGTTTGGGAGACACACCCAATTTAATTCAATTCGAATGGCCTTCCTGCATGTGTACAAGGCGATAGTGGATTTTTCCCTTCGATCTTGCGTATTTAGGTTCCTGTTCATATTTCTATTGAGGATATCTGGCAGAGCCGTCCAAGGGTAACGTGATACCATTGAGTTTTGGGTTAATGAGAGTGGGTATTTTCTTATTGGACAGAATAAGAACTTCAATATTTTCAAAACAAAAACATTCGGTCTCAAATTAATATTTTTTAATTCCATATTGCTGAAACCCGTTTTTTCTTGATTTCCTCTAAGTTCGTTCAATATAATATCGATTATTTAAGCCATACAGTTTGATTCAAAGTTGTTTGCAGATGACAGCTCGTTATATTCAAAACTTTTACAAAAAGGTTCCTCCCTATCCGCTTTCGTTTAAAGTTAACAGCCAGTTCATGGTCAAAAATGTTTGCGAAATTTTCATGCTAACGACTTTTCGTTTTCCAATGACTTGCAATTTCGGAAACTCGTTTAAATAACGTTTTCGACCACTGTGCCATGTCGTGTTTTGTTGTTTGTGTTTTTGTTGTTGTTGTTGCTGTCATTATTGTTTCTGTTGTTGTCGATGCGCTGTTAGACATCATAATAAAAGCAACGTTTTTTTTGTGCTGTGGGTAGTTGCTGTTGTTGTTGCTGTTGTTTTTGCCAAACAAAAGTTGCATGTAAGTTCGCGTTTTGCACTTGCACAATGAAGTGCATTGCACACACACGCACACACACAGCTATAAACACATACAGACAGACATGCAAGCCTTATATAAATTAAAAAATCACTTTTTTATTTGAAAAATAACTTTATTTAAAAATTTTATATTTAACTTAAAACTAATTCGCTTCATAGAGAGAACAGAACAGACTATCACAAAACCGCTTACAGCAGGACTGCCTTGGCAGACCTGACTGCAGCGGAATTGCCTCGACAGACCTTACTGTAAACTCTGACAATGACTGAACTATCACTACCCATCTTAGAATCTAACAGTTGTATTTATAGCTACGAAATGCTGACAATGCTCATGCTGGATGCGGCGCTGCCGTCTTTGATATTTTATGGTTACGGCTGCGCTGCCGCTGCTCAAGGGTCAAGGGCCGATGCTGTCAAGTGGCGGCATCGTCCGGTGTCGCCTTTTGTCGCCGGAGAACTAGCCGCTGAGCGTCGCAAAGGGCCTAGCCGCTGACGATGCCAAGGGCCTAGCCGCTGACGATGTCAAGTGGCTGATCGTCTGGGGTCGCCTTTCGTCGCTGAGGGTTTATCCGTTGGTCGATGCCAGATGCTCGTGGTGTCCAGTGTCGCCTTCGATTGAGTATGCGATCAGAGTTTAGTATGAGTACTTGAAATAGCGTGGGAGTTGGGGGTGAAGTGAAGTGTTGTGTTAACTTATACATACATGCATACATAGATAGCAAGTACATTATGTTTTTCACTGTTGTTTCTTCATTTCATTTCAATTTTTCTTCAAGGCATGCGGGCCAACAACAAGAACAACAGGAAGTGTTGTGTCAGTTAGTGCATGGTGGTGGTGTGTGTGCATACCGAGGGCAGAATGAAAATTAATTGGAAACAAAAAAAAGCATTTTATCTCTTAAAATAATCGACCTCTAGAGCAGAGTTTGTCAACAAGAGAGTGCCGAAAAAATGTTATTGTGTTGGTGGGCTCTTATAGTGTGAAAGGAAAACTACGCAAATTTTTGTTGGAAAGATTTTTAAATGACCGATAAACTAAGATATTAGATTGGATTTATGAATATTAACTACGGCGTAAATATCTATTGCGTAGGATTTTCCTCTTGATAAATATTTTTTTTTTTTTGAAATTCATATTTTATTGTAGTACGGCTACTATTACGAAAACAAGTCTATTTAAATTCAGAAACAAAAAAATATTTACTTTAGAAGTATATATATACTAGAGGGCTCCGCCCCGTTCGTGCTTCGTTGCTCAGCTGAACTGCAAATACTTTATTCAATTTCATCTGTCCAAGCAACCCAAATCAACTCAACTCCCATCAATGTCCATCATTCTAACTCCCTCAACTATCATTGTCTCTATGCCAGCGCTCTTTCTGATAAAATAATGAAATGTCAAAGTGACGCAGCACTGTCGGGTATTGAAAATAGGTTTTTTTTGAAAGTCTAAAAAAATCGAATCAGGTGGTACAAGCATATATTACATATACATATTCATAAGACCCAAAACGTAAATTTTTCTTTGCCCAAAATGTATGTGATCGATAAATCCATATTTAACATTTATTTTAAATTTTGAGAGTAGCCAGAGGCCGTTTTTAGGTACTTTATTTTATTTTTTCCGGAAAGAAACGTTTTTATACCCTGTACTGTATGGTACAAAAAGTATGTTAAGTTTGTGCAAGCCGAAAATGTATGTAACATATAGAAGGAGTCGTCGGAGATACCCCAAAGTTACCTAAAATATGATCAAGGTGACTAGAGAAGTCCATATACCCATGCCTGTCTGTACGTCCGTCCGTTTGTCTGTCTGTCAGTCTGTCCGTTTGAACGCCTAGATCTCAGAGATGGTAAGAGTAACCAATTTTCACATTAGATCCCATAGTATCCCAAAGTCGTCCACGTCCATTTTATTACTAAGGCCAATACTAAAGGGTAAAAACACCTTTAATTCAAAAGTGGTTTCGATAAAATCGGTTTACGCATTGTCAACTTACGGAATTACAAAATATTCTTGAGGCTACTATTTCATACGTATAGATAGATTGAGAGATGATGAGCCCCACAAATTTGAGCTAAATCTTGGCAATTTCTTTATAAATAGTACGGTACACGCATATGTTGGTACTGTTTTTCATCTTTTTTTAGACTTAGAGTCTTGATGATTCATTTGTTGTTTTTGGAATAATTTGCAAATATCTCTGATTGTTTTTTTCGAAAATTTTACCCATATGGCATGGGGATCTCTATTAATAACTGTTCGAACAGAACAGGAACCTACAGTTTAAAAGGTGCTATGTGCCGACTTTTTATCTTGAAATCAGCCTGTACTTTTTTTTTAAATATTTTTGTTAATTTATTTAAATATGTATTTATTAATTATAATACAATACCAATATTTTAACCAATAGAGCAGTAGGCCGCAGAGTAACTTGTTCTTAGACCCTATCGTGTACAGCTGTAAGATTTAATTCACTATTTTACAGATTTTAAGGAAATGAAATATAGTCTCGGTATTGGTTTTGTTGACTATTGCAAGGTATTAGGATGATATATTATTTGGAAAATTGGATTACCTTATATTCTCAAATCCTGGGCAATTGTGAAGCAGTTGGATTGTACTTAAGACGTACTCGCAATGTTAGCACTTTTGGTGTAGATTGCCAGACTGTAGGTGGAAATGAGTAAGTTGGCAGTACCCAATACGTAGCCTCGAGAATACGGGACGAGAGCAATCCATTTGGAAGTAGATCTTCTCCCATGTAGTATTTAAGGGCTGGTAGTTATATTTGAAAGAGTTCCATTATATCGCTTGTTGGACCTTCAGGTGAGATTCTATTGCATTTAAATTATCCTTGACGAAACAGGGTAAGAAAGTATGTAAGGATAACTGTCAGGCAAGTTTAGCAGCCTCATCTGCTGGTTCATTGCCAACTATCCCTTTACGGCTAAGTACCCAAAATATTCTTTCAGGATAACCAACATGACTTATGTTACTGATATTTCTAAATTTCATTACCATCACCTTATTGGCGCCAGAACAATTTTGAATTATCGCCCTCGATGTAACCTTCCTAGAGTTACCATGTTCGCTGAAAACTGTCTCGTGTTCGCTTTTTTCCTTCCTTTATTCGCTCGATAAGACCGATTAACTTTTATCGTACGTGTTTTCATATCTTTTCCATGTATTTAGGTATATTTTTTACCAAAGTTGCTCAGAGTACGAAAGCAAATTCCAAGAGAACCCCCAAAAATCAAACAAATTTTCTTTGTCAGCGATTTTTCGGTATCTTTTTTTCTTATATGTCAATTTTCCATGACAAACTGTACGCATTACAAAAATAATTCAACACCATTTTGAAATATTCGCATTTTCACTCGGACCACCTGGTAATCCTACACCGTCCTGGTTTGTTTTGATGGGTACCAGTTACTCTATTAAAGGCTTTAATTTTGTTTCTATTCATTTTTTTAGGGGCAGAACAATCCTTAATAGATCTTAGGTTATAAAAAGAAAACAAGGATGCCGTAATAGCTATAGACTGTCTCATGTAGAGATGAGAAATTTATTTATTTATTTAAAACTATTGTCATTTTTATCCGATCACGTCTGTTAGTGACCATTCATATTCAAATATTGGAGAAGTTTAATCGCACAATCGGAGGTCGTGATCAAAAATATCTGTACTCTCAGCTGATAAAAAATGCCAACAACAAAAAATAAATAAGCAAAATGGTTGCCAACGTAATTTTTTGGCTAGCTCAAATACTCTTTAGCTTGCCCTCGTTTCATATGTTTGTGTGTGCGTGTGCATTACAACTGCAACAGCGGCAACAACACAATTGTTGCATTAAACAAATGTTGTGTGTAAGTCTATGAATGTATGTATAAGTGTGAATATATGTGAATACGTTCCACTTGGGTCCTTGAAAGTGCCAAAAGACGTTGATAGATTTTCATGAGAACACGAATAAACACACCCAAACACATATGCACAAACGCACACACACAGACACACACGCAACTCACTCAAAAAGATAACGAACACACACAGCTGTTGCATATATACATATACAGATGTGCATGTGCTTTAATGAGTTTTTTGTTCATGAGTAATTATTTCGAAAACATTCTCAAGACTTTTAATGAGATTTTTTGAGAACGTATTAATAACAGAAACCAAAAGAACCAAGGTCACTTTTTGGTGTGAATTTTTGGTATGAATTGTGGTCTATAA
This sequence comes from Chymomyza amoena, assembly GCA_037043745.1. Taxonomy (NCBI): domain Eukaryota; kingdom Metazoa; phylum Arthropoda; class Insecta; order Diptera; family Drosophilidae; genus Chymomyza; species Chymomyza amoena. The sequence goes on from JBAMAX010002879.1 coordinate 22,027, forward strand.
AAAATGTTTTCCAAATAAGCGTAATGAATTTTATTCATTATGGTTTGAACTCTGAACCCAATTAGACTCAAAAAATTCCATGAAAATCTTTTTAAAACCTTTAGGTACGACTATGTTTTTTAAATGATTTTGGAGTCGTTGCATTTGAATCCAAGTTCCAATCCGTATACATTGCTGAATCCAATTAAAGGCTCTGACATTATCGAAATCGTTATTTGAAAATGGTTTGTATGAACGAAAAAATATAATCGTACAGTACATCTGTAATATTCGGCGAAAATAAGTGACTTTTTCCCTCGACCTCTCCGATTTGGTTGATTTTTCCATATTTGGTAGAGTCACTTTAAATAAAAGCCACAATAAATTGTATAGCAAAATTCCGATTATTCATCAAGTTCTTGATAACTAAAAATTGAGTTCTTCATTTTTAGACTTTTCTTTGATAAGCCATATATCCTAAACGAATAAAGATATTGACGTGTATTTACTTTTCTATGATAGATAAAATTTTAAATAAATTTAAAAAATGATACAAGCCACTCCTCGGAATTTCAAGATAACTAGTTCAGATATTTAAGGTGAATGGTCACGAAAGTCGGCTTTGTCTAATTTTAAATAATTTACTAATATTCTAAAAAATGGTCAGGCGTAAAATTCTCTACTTCTATATAAATTTATTAGCCAATATTTAAAATAAAACGATTATTTTGATTACTTAAAATTGCACTTAAAAACTGTGGGACTATGGGGAAATATCACATCCCAAAACTTTCAGAAAATAACAATAACCTAAAAGTGTTTGAAATAAGTTCACCTTTTGTTAACTTGGAATGTATTTTAGTGTTAGCATTTTCCAAGGAAGTATCCGGTTGGCTCTGGCCGGAGTTCTGAAAAGGTTGCTTAGTGTTTTCTAGTAAAGTCAATATGGGGTTAACTAAAGTGTAAAGAAAATTGGAAGACGTTGTGAAATCCAATACAAAAAAAAACAAACTTTGTACAATAGCTTAATTATAAGAGGTATTTTTTAAACATTATAAGACGCTTACTGAGAAACCAAAAATTCATATCGATCGGTAGGGTCCTGTACCTCTAAGTTTTTGCTCTGTCGTAAATGCGAATGGATTGGACCACATGAAGTTTGTTTGTCAGGCCCTTGCTTGGAACTCGCAGGTCAACCGAATAAGAGGGAGACCCAGAACAACATAGGGCCGAACTGTTTTGAAAAAAGCTTAAAAACCCGACGTTCTTGGAGCGAAGTGAAGCAATTGGTATAAAACCGGAAACGATTTAGATACCTTACACAGGCCCTATGCTCCTCAAGGAGTTAAGGGAATAAAAGAAGAAGAAGATATTGGTACAGCGTCACAAAGTGGATATTAGGATTTTTTCTGTTCCAATTTTATTTACTTTTTAGGCATATGGGGTTGGCTGAAAAGCTAATCGAATTGACATTTTGGCCGGTAGACGGATTGTCGACGGATTTTCCTGCAAATAATGGTTTTAGTGTGGCGGGAAAACATTTCGATCCAACTGGACGCCCCATGCACCGACATTAGATTTGGGTTATATTATATATACAGGATAGATGCCACCAAAAAGTTCCCGAAGTTTCTTCAGAAAATGCTAAATACTAGATACCTTCAGTATAGGAAATTTGATACTTAACTCAACACGTCTTTGTACCGATTTTAATGGCTTCTTGAATTTTTAAGGATCTTTAGTTTCTTGACGAGCCTTGCTCAACAGAAGATAAAGGAAATCGTTTATATTTAGCTAAAATATTTCTTGTGAGGTCTTACTCTTTTTCTTCCTACTGTTGTTAACACTGGCGCCATCTAGTGGACTTGCGCTGGCGCCAGCTTGCGTAAAACTTTGATTTATTCATAGGGCAACACTGCTGTACAAGTTGAGATCTAAAGTTTTGTTTGCGATTTGCATTGCTGCATTTAAGCCTTAAATGTGGAACAGAATTTGTTTACTTTGACCAATATAGTGCTTACCCTAAGGATATAAGTTGCTTAAGTTTAAGCTTGTTAAACTCTTAAATCCCTGCAATTACTGCTTTGTTTGTGGTAATGCAATCCGGTCATTTTCAGCTTACCAACACTGGAACTAACAAACTTCAAGTCATCCAGACAACAACAGCAAAAAATGCATATTGTAATGGAATCTGTATTTAGTATCAAATAAAAACAAACAAGCCCGGAGTAAATCAAGACTACAACAAGTTACAAACAACAAAGATGACTTGTCGTATTTATCCAATGCCTGGGATAATAATAGGTTAGTAAAACAACTAAAATGGGCTGAATTTGCTATAATCTACTCTACTGTATAGATATTAAAACGCAATATCATCTAGTAATGCAATAAACTATTATTATCAACAAGCCGTAACTTAATTTATATATAAAGCTTCTTTTATGTATAGTTTCATTGTTCACGCTCCCTATATATTTGTAAACAGCCACCATTAGATTGTAAAGATATATTCATGCACATAGTCAGTGGCGGATTAGATATGTGTGGGCAGCAGGGGCGGGGTGCAATGTGGGCTTTAAACTGTTAGATTAAGATTAACATCCATTACTATTTTATTACAACTTAAAGAAAAACTCGATGGACAAAACAGAACAGCTGTAAAAATTTGTCCTAAAAAAAATAGGGCAACACTGGTACTGTATTCACTTTTAAGGCTTTTGGCAGTGTTTTTTTGTTTTAAAGAAGTTTTTAATGGCTGCGTATTGGCGTTATATTATAAAAAAAAATTACATTAACATCCATTAATATTTTATGTATATGTACCATAAGCAAGAACTCAAAGGACACAACAGAACAAAAATGAGATTAAATAAAATTTTGCCTAAAAAAAAATAGGATAGCACTGATTCTACTACTTTCCGTATAAAGCGTTTGGTTGCTTTGTTTATTTGGGAAGCGCTTTAAATGGCTACATATTGATATTATAAAAAAATATCTTATTTTAAGTAATTAAACGAACAAAAACTTTGGTTAGTTTTTGAACTGTTTTCTGTGACGAAATGCAATTCACTTTGATTTCGGAACCTTAGTCATTTCCTTCACGCCTAAAACTGAAATTAAAGTCCAACAATTTTATGAATGGAACCGATATTTCAGAAAATCCATTTTCCGAAAAAAAAGCATCTACTTAAAAGCAAATATCTCTGGTTGTACTAAAGTGGAAAATTATCTCAAACATTTTTTTTTAAAAGTGTGCTCAAAAGCAAATATCCCTTGTTATATTAAAAGGATTTTGATCTTTTTTATACCCTATACCGTATAGTACAAAGGATATATTAAGTTTGTTCAAGCCGAAAATGTATGTAACATATAAAAGGAATCGTCGGAGACACCCCAAAGTTACCTAAAATATGATCAGGGTGAATAGAGAAGTCGTCCGTCCGTGTGAACGCCTAGATCTCGGAGATGGTAAGAGTTAGAGTTACCAAACTTTCACATTAGATCCCATATTATTCCAATAGGAGGCAAGTTTATTTTATTTTTTTGATATCGGGGATAAATTATATAGCTCCCATGGGGGTGTTTGAGACGACCTCGACAAAAAAAAAAGCGTTTTAGATGAATAATTCGTTTGTTTATGAAGATATCGTAACCAAATTTGGTATTCAAAAGTTTTTTATAGTTCCCAATCACTGTACTAAATTTGATCGAAATCGGTTGACTATATCATATAGCTCCCATAGGACCGATCGGCCAAAATAACTTTTTTAAAGAAAAATTCGCTATATTTCGTTTTTTAATACAGATATCGTAACCAGATTTGGCGTTTGGAAATTTTTTAGACCACTTAAGCAATGTGCCAAATTTGAACAAAATCGGTTGACTATATCATATAGCTCCCATAGGACCAATCGGTCCAAAAACACGTTTTTTATACATAATTCGATGTGTTTTGTTTGTTTGTAAAGATATTTGAAATAAATTTGGCATTCATATCTTTTTTAAGGTATTTAAGCACTGTGTCAAATTTTATTGAAATCGGTTGACTATATCATATAGCTCCCATAGGAACGATCGGTCAAAAAAAATTTTTGCTTAAAAATTCTTCTGATTTTAGTTTTTTGTGAAGAAATCGGACTTTATTACAAGCTAGTGGTGCAGGGTATCCTAAAGTCGTCCGCGCCCGACTTTACGTCCGCCATTTTTTTATAAAGATACCGTGCCAGAGTTGGCATTAGAAAGATTCTTAGAGTATTGTACCAAATTGGAACAAAATCGGTTGACAATATAGCTCCCATAGAGCCGATCGTCCGAAAAATCGATTTTTAAAGAAAATGGTTGTTTCGTTTTTTGTAAAGATATTTGAAGTTAATTCGGCACTTAGATCTTTTTTAAGGTATTAAAGCACTGTGTCAAATTTAATCGAAATCGGTTGACTATATCATATAGCTCTCAGGAACGATCGGAAAAAAAAAAGGAACCGGCTTATATTGCAGGCTAGTGGTACAGGGTATCCCAAAGTAATCCGCGCCCGACTTTACGTACGCCATTTTTTTACGATTTGGTTGCTTTTTATGCATTCATTCATAGAAAATTTTTTTTTAATAAAACATCTTTCGAACGTAAATTTAAAAATTAAAAGAAAATTTTTGTTCAGTTTTTTTATGTCTTGAAAAGGTATAGAGTTCTCAATTTCACGAAAGTGGGTCAACTATATCATATAGCACCCATAGCATCGATTCTTAAAAAAGGAATTCCAATTCATCATTCTTAGATTGTTCAATTTGTCTAGCAAAAAGGCAAAAGTACACAAGTAACAGCTTGAACAGCCCAAAATCGAGACATAGACGCAGAAATGCCAGGCATGATCTCGATCCACATTTTTTTTTTAATTTATCAATTATTATAAAGTTTTTGGTTTGTTATTTTTGATGTCAGTTTTAGACAAATATTTTTCTATTTCAAAAAAAATTCCCAATTTTATTCATCATTCTTAGTTTGTTCAATTTGTCAAACAAAAATGCAAAAAGGCAAAAGTGCACTAGTAACAACGTAAATAACCCTAACAAAAAGAAATAGGTGCAGAAGTGCCAGACTAACAGCGTAAGGCACAAAAATCAGCTGTGAACAGATGTCATATGGCGTGAAATTCTTATATTAACAAAATTTTTGATATGGATAATATAATATGCCATATAAAAGCATTTATTAGCAATAGTCAAGAATTAGTGAATAAAATTTAAATAAAGTGAGCAAAATTGAATTAAAATTAGTACAATATGTATCTTCTGATCTTTCAGTATTTTATCATTTAAAAAAAAAAATCCAGTTTGGCATACTTCTGGCTTAACGCTAATATTACTAGCCTTAGCACTTTTGCTCTTATGCATCGCTTTAAGGGTCGTTCACGTCGTTACCATTTATTATTTCAGTTAATAATGAGTTAGGTTTTGTTAGATAGCCTTTCGTCACATGTTATTATAAAATAAACAAAAGGAGGCGTAGTTTTATCTCTCACCAGACAAGCATCAAGGGGAACGCATTTCAAGAATATATCCAACCCAATTCGAAGCATCCATTATACAACTTGTTTTTATGGAGCAACACAAAAACTAGAATTATTTAAAAAGTTAGCAATAATCATGAAAAAAAAGATCAATAGTAGTCGTCATAAAATTGTTACTTAGGGCTAATGTTGCTTAAACCGATTGTGAATTATAAGCACTGCCAAAAAAATTTGGATTTTTTTTCTTTATCCGACTAAGTGAGCACGTTATCTATAAAAGTAAAATGTGCCTTGTGTGGAACAACGTTTTGACTTCAGTAGTACTCTGAGACCATTTTTTGTTATATATTAAGTTGAAGTTAATTTGGTAACTTTACAGCCTGTGAAAGAATGTGGTGTAGCTTTTTTATGGCCGACCTATGTGAGGCTTCAACTGCCTGTCTCTCTGATGCAGTAAAACCGAACCTTTTGCAATGGCCCCTTTCTAATATGGCGCCCATGCTTATGTCCGTCCCTGTACCCAATAAATATAGTGCGTAATTCTAATTATTTGTGATTTATGCACCGCAATAACCATATTCAAAAAACAAAAACAAAATGGTGACTGCATTAAGCGTATATTATAAACTGGCCATTATTATTTAGCTTGTTAACACACACACACACACAGATACTCACACACACACACACACACAGATACTCACACACACTCTTGACATATTGTTGACGGGATGCCTAATTAGTGGTGAAAGCTTTTAGTAACTTTCAATGGACTGACTGACCCGTTCTCTATGTCGATTATGCAATTGTTTACATTAATTTGACACCAAATTATATTTGACTTAAAATGCAATTTAAAATGCAACTGAAAACTGTTTTGTTGCAACTAACAAACAAATTTTGCCACGTTTCGACTAGCTGTCATTAATGCGAGCAATGCAGCTAAACGAGGGTAGTTTGATAAGTTAGGGACAGCTACTTTGAATGACAGCTAATTACTTTGAATGACACTAAGATATGTATTTTTCAACCAAAATAAAGAGAATTCTTATTTCTGTTTTCAAAATGAACTTAACAACCTTTAGGCAAGTTTAAAAATGAAAAAAATTAGCTACAATATTTTTTCTTGGATAAAGTGATACCATTACTTCAATAGATCAAAAATCTCACCGTCAGGATCGTTCATCAGATTTAGATTTATTAATAGACAGTAAATTAGCAATTTGTATGGAATTTCTTCAATAGATCAAAAATCTCAGCGTCAGGATCATTTAACAGATTTCGATTTTTTAATAGACAGTAAATTAGCAGTTTGTATGGGACTTTTTCAGTAGATTTACAAATCTCAGCGTCCGAATCGTTCATCAGATTTCGATTTTTTAAAACATAGACAGTAGGGTGATTCAATTTAAAAATTAGCAGTTTGTAGACCAGGCTATGGTATTTTTCTAGCCTACAGCGAATCAGATATACATATCATTTATCGATAATCGTTTGAGCTCCTTTAAAGTAATCAATATTATTGGCAGAGTGTACATCTCAATACATTGTTGGACTACAGTCTCATATCTGTCTTATTTGGTAAACTGAAATATTTGAAATTTTTCCTTACAGTAAGAGCCAACGGACTGGGATTCTTCCCTATAAGAATACCTTCAATTAGTATTACTAGAAAGTGGAAAAAAGGCTAACACATCAAAAAAAAAAAAGATGCAACTGCCTATAAAAGCTCCAGACATTTTTTTTTTGGGCCGTCCCTTATAATACTTGGGATTGCAACTAATATTTTGGCGAAACAAGCTAAACTGGACAACCTTAAAGTTCGGCATCAGCTGCGCTGCTTGGATCATTAACGAAAATAATAGAAAGAAGCAGAGTTTTGAATTTGGGAATGCTTGTTAACGGCCAAAAAAAAATGGCTTAATCAGCACAGAATATTTTATTTTCCTTCTTTTAGTCAAAATTTAAAACAAAAGCTTATTCAAAATTGTAACATATTGATCAAAGCATTGTGACGTCACCGCGCCGCTGACACAAATTGAAGTTAAGCGTATTTCGTAGCTTAAAAGAATGCTAAGCGTTCCTCGTACCGACCAGTGGACTAGGACTGTTCCTTAAAAGAAAACTCGATTTTGCGGGTCAATTTGGGTTGGGCAACCTTAAAGCATCGACCTCACATGCGCTGTTTTGATTACTACGGAATTCAGTGAAAATTAAAGGTGCAGAGTCTTGATATCGGGAATAGGCTTTTATAGGCGCAAAATAATGCTTGATCCGCTCTTATAAATTGTATATCCTTTTTTTAGTCAAAATTTAAAGCAAAAGCCTATACAGAAATATAGAGTGGCTCGCCCATTCATTTCAAAACGTTGTGACGTCACTACGCCACTAACCCAAACGCAAAGCTAGGCGTATTTCGCGCCGACCACTGGTATAGAGTTGCCAGATAGCAGTAATGCCAAGTGTTCTCTTTCAGAAACTCTAGATGATTTTGGGAAGAAATATAGCCGCCGAAAGGACAGTATCAAAAAAAATGAAAAATAGAAACAACTTTGTCAAGGTTCTAACGTTGATCATTTAAACGATGTACCATTTCAAACATAATCAGATAATTATGATCAGAGTCATCTGTCTCTTCCTTACTACTTCCATCATCAAAATTCTCATCTTTCGTCTTGTCCTCCTTGAGAAGCGGTAGTTCCTTCCTTACTACTTTCATCATCGTCATATTCATCTTACATTTTGTTCTCAGTAAAAAGCGGTAGTTCCTGATCAGTGTCCTCTGTCTCTTGCTTTATTTCATCATCATCATATTCATCTTTCATCTTGTTTTCCTTGAAAAGCTACTTTCATCATCATCATATTCATCTATCTCGTTGAAAAGCGGCAGTTCCTGATCAGCGGCATCTATCTCTTCCTTACTACTTTCATCATCAAAATTTTCATCTTTCATCTTATTCTCCTTAAAAAGTGGTACTTCCTGATCAGAGTCATCTGTCTCTTCCTGCCTACTCTTATTGAATGATTGAACATAGCTACAAAATGAATCCAGAAATATCCGAATATTTTCGTTGAACATTTCAACAAAAACAATCCTTAAATTTTCTAAAATAAATAATAAAATAAAATTTATATTCCCATTGTTCTTATTTGATCCCCTTCTAAAATATAACAACTCCCTGTTGATCCTCCTTACAACGCAATTAATTCAAAAACTTGTCCAACTTATCAAGCCACCCTCGTACAACAACTATCAACTGAATGTAAACAAACCCAAAGCTTATGTGTAAATTACTTGAAATTCATTTAGTTGATTTTTAGTAATGCGGCAGCTGTTTTTCTAATTAAAACATTATTAAAATCAGCGTAAAACGTCAGCTGCATGTGAAATAATAAATGGATAAATAATTTTTTTTTTGCTCTAGAAATGAAAGAACATAAATTTTTTGGGTGAAAACCAATTGGCATTTTATGTGACTTTTCAATGAGTTTCAATGGCATTCAGCGGCATTGAGACATTCACTTGGCAAACGGCAAACGTGGCGTATACGCAATGTGCTCTATAAGGCTTTTGTTTAAGGCACGCGCGTCGACAACAGCAGCGGGGAACAAAGCTCCATAATCCCTACCCGCCCCAAGAATCACATTTTTTTTCACGCACACTTTTGCTGAGTGTGCATTATGTTGCTTGTATGTGTGTCAGTGTGTATGGTGTGTGTGTGAGCTGGATGCCATAAAATTAAAAATAAATCTCATTAAGTTTATAATTACATTTAACAAAGCTCAGTAAAATTTGCTGCATTATACTATATACAGAGTATATAAGAAAAAAGGTGTAAGTGTTTAAGTGTGTGAGTGGCTTTAAAAGTACAGTAAAAGCTTGATATATATAAGGATTTATTTGTAGAGTATATAGTAATCTATGTAGATAATACTATTTATTAAGAAGCTACTTTCAATTCAGAATTTTGATTAAAATAACAATTTTCTAAGTTCCTTGTAGAAAATTAGTTTTGGGATGTAGAATAAGAGAAAGTGTTTAAGAGAAAAAATGGCGTAAGTAAAGTCGGGTGCGGACGACTTTGGGATACCCTGTACTACTAGCTTGCAATAAAATCCGGTTCCTTCACAAAAAAACAAAATCAGATTACGCAAAATTTAATAATCAATTTAAGCTAAATTTTTTTTTTTCCGATCATTCCTTTAGGAGTTATATGATATAGTCAACCGATTTCGATTAAATTTGACACAGTGGTTTAATACCTTAAAAAAGATCTGAATGCCGAATTTTGTTCAAATATCCTTACAAACACACGAAACGCAATGAATTTTGTATAAAAAACGTTTTTTTGGACCGATTCTTCCTATGGGAGCTATATGATATAGTCAACCGATTTTGATCAAATTTAACACAGGAAGGCTTAAGGGAATTTTCGTTCATTAATAAAACTCGCAGAATAATTATTTTAACTGCGGAAAAATTAATTTAATTCGCAAATAATTATTTAAACAGCGATACAATTCTCAACAACCATATTTTATAAGGAACATCTTTTTTGATGATATCTCAAGAAAGCATGAACTGATTTTAATAAAAAGTTTTTAAATTTCAACGAGTTTTTAGTAGTATCTAGTTAAAAAAAAGCGTTGAAAAAGTGTTAAATACTCTTTAAAGTGTTGCAAACATTGTACAAAGGTCGAAAATTCCAAAATGCTTGCATTAGTACAATTCCTTTTTAAAAGAAGTCATATTTCTTAAATCTAAATGTGTTCGAATATAGTGCAAGAAGAAATCAGTCAGCTCTTTTTGAGAATTAAATCGTTCGATTAAATCCAAATCTTCTTCCATAGATTGTTACAAGGGATACGTAAGCTCTCGATGGTGAGCATACACCGTATAAATATTAAAACCAAATTTAGCTTTAGGTTTCCCTTACCCTTAAGGATAAACAAAGCCAAATGATTTGAAAACGATTATGATACGAAAACTCAAATTCGTAACCTCTGTGTAAAGCTAAGTCTAGTGTAATTTAAAATCAATACTTCTTTGAACCGGAATTTTTGAAACTTAATTTCAATAAATCTCCTAAAATTTGATCTATTATTATGCTTCCTAAATAGTGTATTGTATTTTTGCATTTTTTAACAATTGCCTTTGAAACTTCAAGTTTTATTAATTTGTTCTCTTAACTATTTTTATTATAAATGATATATTAACATATTTTTTATATACATATAGGGTATATAGAGTTGAGCGTTACTAGGTAGAGAAAGCTTATTTTCATCTCCTGAAATAGTTTCACATTTAGTCAGTGTTACTACTTTTTTGAACTATACTCTTAATTCGATAAACTAAATTTGAATAGAAAACTCGAAACCGAAAAAATAAGAATTAATTTTGCAAATTTTGAACAAACCGCTTTATAATCATGAAATTAATCAAAACTTTAAAATGCATAACTACAAATCTGATTATTCTTGCTTTCGTTGAACTCATCTTAAATTCCAGCTCTCATCGAAAATTAAATCGAAATCCTTGTAAGAATATTTCTTCAAGGCTTACACTTTCATTGATGAGTATATATCATATAAATATATTATCTAAACTTAGTTTTAGATCTCCCATACTATTAATTATAAAAACCGAATGATATGAAAATTATTGGAATAGAAAAAAACAAATCGGTAAACTCTATATCTAAAGATAAGTTTCGACGCGTGTTTTAAAAATGGTAAAGTTCGAAATTAGAAACATTAGGGTCAGAAATGACTTGTCAATTGTCAGAAACCCATTCAAGAATATTTGAAAGTCTTTACTAAATTTGCTCAAGCTTTGATGAAGTCAAAACTAATTTTATTCGAAGAAACTTCTATTTCTGATTTATCTGCATCTCTATAATTAAATGAATCAAATGTTTCAATCATCTTATTTTATTTATCTTTCATTATAGAAAGAAAAGAGATCGCCGTATCTAACAATATTCCTATCACTTAGCATATACTAATAAATATTAAACGGAAGTCATCTTATAAATTTATCTTTATTGAAAAGAAAGAGATCGCCTTAGCTAACACTATTGCTATCACCTTCCCTCCACTTACACCTATGCACTAATACAATTAGCCAACCATAAGGGCGCTTTACTTTAACAAGTATTGGTGAGAGTAGTGGTGTAAGCGTGCCTTCGACAGCTTGAACTGTTAACTTGCTTACTCTTTCCAAGCTTGGGCAGCTTACACCGCTACTCAAGCCAAGCAGTTCAAGCAGTATTTATATTGCCATATTGGCAAAATAGGAAAACTGTTCTGAGCTTATGCCTTTTAATAGAATAATCCAAAATTTCTTCCAATGGTCTTGAAGAGGTAAACTCATAGCTTATAAGAGAGTCAATGTCGCCCTTACTGTCTAGTGTTATTCTCGGTATGTGAACCATTTCTTCGGCTATGTCGCCAGTCAAAATTTCACATACCATTATGTTCTTTGTAATTCTTCGTATTACTAATCTAGTCCCATTGCATAGTCCGTCTGTCATGCAGAGATTTCTGAGCAACATGACCATGCACCCTGTCTTTAGTTGTAGGTCCGCTGGTGGGAGGCCAGATGGTGTTAGGGAATTCAAATATTCGGGTGGATATTTCAAAGTGGCGCAGAGTCGGGTGTATCAATCGAATGACACTTCACAACATCCCCCGGTAGTCTATCAAGAATACACCGATTTTTTTTCCACTTCATCATTTCTTGCGGTTAAAATTGCTCTCGTTGCCATTTCTTCAACATTAATATCGAACGAATACATCTCGTCGATTACATCTTCTGAGCATGTCCTCTGGTATATCTAACTCTTCTATTTTATAATCACCTACATCTAACAGCCAATTGGCATATTCTACAGAGTCTCCTTGAGCTCTCATATTTTTTTCAGTTTTAGTTGATGGAAATTATGCCACAAAGGCGATGTCTTTAAACACGGGTCTAGTATTTGGCGCTTTTCGCCTTTCTTTACTACAGGCAACACTTGCCTAAAATCTCCAGAATGGCTTAAGGTACCATCGAAGTCTCATCCCAAATAATCACGTCTACGTCCTGTAGTTGTTACTTCATATTTCTACTCCAATTCAACGTTCCGTGTTCATTAATAATGTGTAATGGCAAATTGAAAGTCTTGTGAGCCGTCCGCCCGTATGGAGGAAGCATAGCAGCGATCCCAGTCCAGGCAATATTTGTGATTTTTCTCTTCAAGGCCTTGCACATATGAACTAACGCTTTGTAGAGAAAAGTCTTACTGGTTCCGCTAGGTTCATCTATAAAGAATAACTTCTGCGCGGATTAACCCAAAATCGACTTTCTTCGTCTTCGTTTATCTGCTCGGACATGCTGGTAAACAGTCATTTATGTTCATCTATGCCAAGATCCTCCTCCAATACAGTATCTTGAATAATTTCATCTTCGTTCGTAACTTCTAGCAATCCAACTTGTTTCAGTGTTATGCCTTCTTTATCTAATAAATCTTAAAAAATCGAAAGTGCTGTTGGTTCATTCGAGTCTGCTTCTAATTTCGACTTGAATAACTTCAGACTACATCTTTCAATAAGTGCTTAAACCATTAGCGAATTATAAGCTGATTTATGAAAAATCCTCAAAAACATGAGAAAATACAAACTTTTTTATATTGTATAATATATAGATACACATCCATATAATTAAATAAAAATGTTGAATTGTATTATATAATAGTAAAATACTATAGTTTTGGTTTCAACCCGTTTCAGCCAGTTTCCGTGGAGATCATCAGATAAAACAATTATTTTGCTTCCCTACTAGGAATTTTTTATAAGTTACAAAAGCAAAATTAAGTTGGTTTCTTAAACAAATTTTATTTCCATCAACGCACAATTCTCATAAATTTCGCATTAAATATCATATAAAAAATTTTTAATTCTAGGAAAATTAATAAGCCGCTGAAAACTACTTTGAAATTTAAATCCAGTGCTCATTAGCAAGTTTCTGCTGTGCTTTAATATGCTGAAATTAGTTATGAACATATGTATCCGCTAAAGTACTTATTTCTGCGGTAGTTTTATTTATTTTAAGGACCGCAATCAGACCGCAGTTGCCTTTACTTTTTGCAACTATGCTAGCATATATTGGACTGCTAGCACTGCTTTATGAGTATGTATAGGCGTACTTTGGACAGCTTAAACTGCTTATTAAGAGTAGCGGTGTAAGCCGTATAATCTATTCAAGCAGCTTAAGCAGTTTTCCTATTGCCCTATAGGCAAAGTAGGAAAACTTGTGAGAAGACAAGATCTTATAGAATTATTAATTAACTTTCTTAAATTTAATATATATTTATATAATTAAATAATTGCTGAAATCTACTAACCTTATTTTCGAGCAAGTACCAACTCATTACTGCCATTTTCGTTCCGTAAAATAAAATATTTAAAAAATTCTGTGGCACCTACAGCTTTTACTATAGTTTTGGTTTCAACCCGTTTCTACCAGTTTTCGTGGGGATTATTTTGCTTGTGCACGTAACGTATTGAAAATGCAATTCGCTACTAGGAATTTTTTTTAAGTCACAAAAGCAATATTAAAAAGATTTTTTAAACAAATTTTGTTTCCATCAACGCACAATTCTCATAAATTTCGCATAAAATATCATAACGAAAATGTTTTATCAGAAATTTTGAATTCTAGGAAAATTACTAAGCTGAAAAACTACTTTGAAATTGAAGCCCAGTGCTCATTAGCAAGTTTCTACTGTGCTTTAATATGCTGAAATTAGTTTCGAGCATATGTATCCACTATCGTACATATTTGTGCGTTAGTTTTATTTAATTTAAGGACCACCATCAGACCGCAGTTGCCTTTACTTTTTCACATTTTCACCTGTGCAACCCGTGACTACCTCAAAAAGCAAAAAAATAAAAAGCCAAACAAAATTGAAAAAACTTTTTTGTTTGTTTTGTTTGTTATGCTTGCAATAGCACAAAACATTTTCATTTTCAATTTTCAACACTTTTAATAGCCAATTAATTAAGCCACCACAAAAAGCAAAAACAAAACAATGTCGAACATTTTTTTCGAAAATATTTTTCTGCTGCCGACGGCAAATTAAAAACAAAACAAGTACGTTTAGTACATACTATATATATATATATATATATATTAAACGCGATTTTAAATTACGAGGAATTTTTCATTTTCATCTATGTTTTTTATGGCCAACCAGCTGTTGGTTGGTCTGTACGTCATTCTGTCAGTATGTCAGTTTAGCAAAATATTTAAGCTGATTTTGCATAAAGTTATTCGCATCGGAAAAGAGCAGCGCATTGCATAAATCAAGATATCTTTAATACATGACTATAAATTAGGACTATGCCATAATGATCATTGATTATTACCATGAAATGTGGTGGTCAGTTTATGGCCAATGGCATTACCCATGTGTTGTTGCCCATGTGTGTTTAAGCAAGTTTGAGAAGCAACAAAATAAATTATAGAACATTTATCAACACTTGAAATTATTTGCATTTTAATTTAATGCATTCTGAATGTGGCCAATCTTAGGTAAATTCTCTTTAAATGTATTTCCAAGCACATTAGCTTCTTTTGGAAATTTATCAAAAAAAGGCGTTTTCTTTTTAGGAGCGTCTTTTACTGCTTTTCATTATAATAACAAGTGATTTTTTAGAGCTTCACTACTTTATCTGACAACCCATTTAACAGCTGACACATAGCTGTGTTTTGTTTAATATTTTATTGTGAATAGTGTGAGGAGGCATTTTGCCGCCCAACAACATTGTTCCTAATTTGCCAATTGGGCAAAGCTAAACTGCTTGGACTGCTTTTTGCAAGTAGCGGCGAGAGCGCGCAAATTGTGCACAATAATGTAAATGCACGTTAGGAAATATAGGACTCAAATTTTGAAAGGATTTAAAAGCAAACAAGTATGAGCAGGAATTGCTAACTTGTCACAATTTATTTTAATGGGGGTTAAAGAAAACATTTTAAATAATTATCGCTAATACGTGTGGCCCCGAACCATTAGCAATGTGCTCCTTTGGGAGCTTTGTGAACAAAAATCAATCGAGATTGAAATTCGCAAGCGCAAATACGGTTGGTTGGGTCACACGCTGGGCAAAGATTAAGATGAGTTACCGCATGAAGTTCTGGAATGGCACCCACAAGGCAATCGGTCCCGAGGCAGACCTAATATGACCTAGCGCAGGACGCTCAACCGGGAGACTGGAAGATCAATCAACGAATTACGAGCAATGGCGCGAAACAGAAAGCATTGGAAATCCTTTGTTAATAACTTTTGTGAATGACTACGTTTATACTATTGCTACTGATTCTAGACTCCTAAGTGGAGCATAGAGCCTTAACAATCAACTTAAATCTAACTTTGTTATGCGCATTAGCATTCCATACATAATTGGCTTTTCGCATTTCTGCTTCGATTGTACGCCTCCATGTCCTAGCTGGCGCCGCGGGACGTCTAGAACCTTGTAGTTTACAAACACCAGAATCTGAGAATTTATGCTGGATGTTTTTTTTTTCAGAATTAACACCCGTAAAAGTGCAAAGACTTCACGTTAGAGTTGAATATGCGAAGTTTCGTTTTGGTAGAAAGTTGATTTGATTTCCATAGATCTCGCTTTGCAAATGCGTGATTTGACTTCTTCTTCCACACCGCTTCCCAGATACAAGGATCGAACGCTTACCATCCTTTCATTCTGTTGTGTAATATTGGGATCCGTAGTCGCGGCTTATCCGCTGCACATGATTTTCGTTTTTGAACTATTGATTTCCAATCCAACTTTTTTCAAGATTGTCTTGGAGATCGGAGCACTTATGGCATAATTAGCATAGATCGTCTGCGTATTTAAGATCTTCCATTGCTCCATTGGCTCCATTGTATGCCTTTGCGTCCCGTGAAAGAAGATTTAAGTAGCTCGTCTAAAGCCAACGAAGAGTAAAGGCGATAACTCGCATCCTTGCCTAGTTCCACTTTTAATCGAAAATGGAACAGAAAGTAGACCAGAATGGATGACCCTACATGTGAAGTTATTGTATGTGGCTTTAATCATGTTGGTAATCTTTTCTGACATGCCTCGGGTAAGTAAAGTGCTCCACAGAAAAGGTCGTTTCAAGCTGTCAAACGCTCTTTGCATTGCTCAAATATGGTGCGAACTGTATTTATTAAGTCTATACAGAAACGGTTTTGTCGAAAACCAAATTGATTTTCCCGGAGCGTGCCTTCCACAGCAAGAGAGATATGATTCATAATCAGCGACGTGAAGTGTTCTGCCTGTATAATTATTACAATCTAAGGCGTCACCTTTCTTGGGAATCTTAATAGGAATCCCTTCGTTCCAGCTTAACGAAAGTATTTCGGTTCTCCACATCTCCTGTTAAATAGGTAGCCAGCTATTTGCTATTGTATCAGGATCACGCTTTAAAAACTTAGCATGAATATTATCGCTCCCAGGGGCTTTGTTGTTCTCAAGTGTCCTAATAATAGCTAGAATTCCATTTTTGGTCGGCGGACCAATGTTGACACCATGGAAGATTGGTGGCTCAGTCGGTGTCTATGTATGTTCTTCGAGCTCTTCTAGGCCCAGTAAATTGTTAAGACCTTCGCAAATATCCATTATTATTTTGTTACATGTTATTCCGACATCTTTTATAAGTGATGGGTTGAAAGATTCTTTAGTTAGAAGGCGCCCCTGATATGGGGAAACAGACGCTAAGGGTTTGTTGTGGACTGCTCTTAGCTTCAGGACACTTCCTCAATCTTACCGGCTTGGGCGGCCCTACCGATAGCTATGCTACCACCGGCTTCGCACTTGGATTCATCGCCCCTAATAAGCCCTCTCACCACGACATTTACAAATAGCTTCGCTCTTTAAATATGTGGACGTCCATATTTGCAGCCAACTCTAATTTAAAAACTATTTTTTGCCAAGCAACAAAATACATTCGATTTTACTGTCAGCTTTCTCAAATTGTAGAGCTTGTTAAGTTGGAACAAAACTAGTCAGTGTAAAATATATTTTGTATCGTCAACACTAAAAGTAAAAAAGTGCTCCGATAATAAGAATTTTATTTTAAATACATTTTTTTTTCCATTGGATTTTAGTGTCAGTTTCTAAATAGTAGACCTGGTTAAGCTCAACAAAACAACACACATACAAAATTACATTTTTTTTGCGATTACAGTGCCGTTGTTAATCTACAAGTAAGTATAAAATATATTTTGAACCAGAAAGCTTGAAAAAAAAATTTCTTTTGATAATAAAAAATTTAATTTTTAACGTCATTTTTTTGCAGAATGTCTTCTATTTATCAATTTGCTTTGAGGCTCTTGTGCAAGCCTACGCCTAACATGGACGATGTGTCAATAAATTTGTGCCTGAAAATATTCAATATATTAAGATCAATCCCTACTTTTGCGTTTCTTTTCCCAAACTGTTCTTTAAGCGCATCTTTGGAGATGGGAAAGTCAAGAGGCAGGAGTATTTGCTGTATCAATCCGACGAATGCCTAAAGCGCTTAAAGGAAAAAACTGCAGTTAAGGATTACGATATGGGATTATTGTTAATTGTTTGGAGCTTGGTTCAAAATATATCTTAATATTACAAAATGCATATTCAAACACAATAAATATTTAATACCATAATCTTTGCACAACTAACCATTTTTTAAACAAATGCCGCAACGAATTATTTAAATGCATATTTTTGGCAGCTACTGTGGCTCGTCTTGCAGTTATCGCCATCATTTATTATTTACCTTAGTGTGCCCGTATATCTCACTTATATTTTTCCGCTAGACTTAAGAAACTAGTAATAATAATAACTCATAGCGTTTGTCGCTAGATGGCGCAAGCAAATTGTGCACAATAATTTAAGCACACTGTAAATATAGGACTCAAATTTTGGGTAGAGTTGAATTTTTTGTTGAAGCAAAAAAGGATTTAAAAGCAAACCCGCTTTTAAGTACAGGAAAATGTTGCTTAAAGGGAGTATGAGCAGTATTTGTTTTCTCATGAAACCAACTGACAACTCGTGGCAATTATTTTTATTGGGGATTAAAGAAAACACTTTAAATAATTACACTGTCCTACAGAATTGAAAAAAATCAAAGAACTTTTCAAGTGACCTAGTGTACGTTGTAGGTCTTGACGAGTAGATCACGATAGTGTTTTTCAAAATTGTCTAACACCCCCAAAATCGGAAGTTATTGCTTAAAAACCGTTTTTCGGGTACTGCGATCACTCCCACTATCACAACGTCGCCATTTTTCAACCGATTTTCGATTGCTTTACGGTTTTGGAAAGAAGAAGATTCAAGCTTTAAGATGATATACATTTGTTTATACTTCATACAAAGCAACTACGCGATTTTTCTAAAAGATATCTATCTTAGATATCTTTGTTTTGTTAATAAATCGATTTTTTGATCGATAATTCCTATGGGAGCTATATGATATAGTCAACCGATTTAGTTAAAATTTCGCGTTTTGAAATTTCTTAGAGCACTTAAGCAATGTGCCAAATTTCAACAAAATCGGTAGACTATATCATATAGCTCCCATAGGAATTATCGGTCAAAAAATCGATTTTTTAACAAAATTTGTTGTATTTCGTTTGTTTTTTAAAATATTGCGACCAAATTTGGCACTTGTAAGTTTTTTATTGTTCTTAAGCATTTTACCAAATTTGGTTACGATATCTTCATGAACAAACGAATTATTCATCTAAAACATTTTTTTTTTGTCGTTGAAAATTGAATTTTCTTGTTTACAATAAGCGTCGTAACTTAAGCATTTATCGACCGATTTTAATAAACCAAAACTTTTCTTACTGGGAATTAATATTTCTTTAAGATTAAATAAAAAAAAGTAAAGGTGTTTTAACAAAATGTTATATAAAAATGACTTCAAAGTGTGAAAAACGAAAAAAAAGTGTAAATCTTAGATATCTTTTAGAAAAATCGCGTAGTTGCTTTGTATGAAGTATAAACAAATGTATATCATCTTAAAGCTTGAATCTTCTTTCCAAAACCGTAAAGCAATCGAAAATCGGTTGAAAAATGGCGACGTTGTGAAAGTGGGAGTGATCGCAGTACCCGAAAAACGGTTTTTAAGCAATAACTTCCGATTTTGGGGGTGTTAGACAATTTTGAAAAACGCTATCGTGATCTACTCGTCAAGACCTACAACGTACACTAGGTCACTTGAAAAGTTCTTTTTCACTGTTGGACAGTGTTATCGGTAATACGTCTCCAAAGAGAAGTAGCATGTTATGGTATAGGAAAAAAGGATTTTAAACAAAATCACCCTCAAGTAGAGGAAAATGTAGCTTAAAGAATATATGAGGAGAATTTGTTTAATCACTGACAACTGGTTACTTTTATTTTTTAAGAGGATTAAAGAAAACACTAAGTAATTAACGCTAATACGTCTCCCAAAGAGTAAAAGTTAGGGGTATAATGATTTGTTTGTATGGGGACTAAGCTATTTAATCATCTTTTCAATTCCAGACTCACTTTTTATACCTGATGAGGGGAATAAAGAAATGTCACATTTACATTTACTCAAAAGTATAATTTATTTTTTGACACCTACTGGGTGCTAAGGTTTTTTTTCAGCAAATCAAATTATAACTTGGCCTATGTGCTTTGTATGAGAAATACAAATTAAAATGGAGTCTACGCTTCCTTTTCATTGAATCAATTTAAAATTTCGTCTTGTGTGCATAATTTGAGGATTAATTTGAAGTTATGCAAAGCGTTTTATGGCAGGTGCTACCAAGGGGTATATTTTCGGCAATGGGTATGATTTTTCATCAAATCAAGAGCAATCATGTGGTCCGTAGTAAATTAGACAAAAAAATTTCCGGAGTTTCTAAATAAAACGCAAAATAGTTAATCTTCTTCAATATTTATTTTGTCTCCATCAAAATATGATACTTCTGAAGCAATACACATATGCCAACGCTGCTTCCAATCTTCAAAACATTTTTTATAGGCGTTGGCTGGAATAACGTTCTCTCGTCGCATTCTGTTTTATGGTCGGTATGGAACCAAAACGGGTTCACCGGAGTGGCAATTTTAGTTTTGGAAAGAAGAAAAAGTCACACGGGTCCAGATCTGGACTGTACCATGCCTGGTCAATTGTATTTATTGAGTTTTTTGGCTTAAATGTTATCGTCTTGCAATATCCACGAATTATCTGGCCACAATTCCGGCCGAATACGACGGACCCGTTCAGCAAACGCCTTAACAGTCACATAATACTCCTTATTGACTCCGTTTGTCCCTCTGGAACGTAATCGTGATGTGCCACACCACGAATATCCGGAAAATTAGAATTTTTTATATTTAAAAATCACTTTCAAATATCTATATGTAAATACGTCAACAAATGTCAGTGTGGTACCGATTGTGTTCGTGTGCTTGAATGTATCGAGGTGAAACTTACGCTATGTGCTAGTTTTGTCTCAAACAAAGTGCACAAAGTATCTCGACGTTAAATGATGCAGGTGAAAAATCATACAAAACATATATATGTATTTAATATATTATCAGAACAACGTGAATATCATGTGACTATAGCGGGGTATTTAAATGACTATCATGTAACTATCACGTGATTATCAAATTTTTTAGAAGATATTTCCCCGGTCACGATACAAAACAACTAGGACTTGAGTATGACGTGACTTTCACAAGACTATATCGTGAATATCTAGAGGTTTTTACGTGACTATTTCGTTATTATCATGTGACTATCGCGTGATTATCAAACGACTGTCAATTGTCTATCACGAGATTATGACGTGGCTAAGTCGTGACTATTGTTCATTGTGTTCTTTATCGCTTTAAAACTGCGAAAAATTTCTTTCCCGGTCACCGTAAAATACCAATAGACTATGAAGTGACTATCACTTAACTATGACGTGACTATTACTTGACTATAACGTGAGAATGACATAACTATGAAGGGAGTATCACGATGATATCCCGTGCTTGTCGTTTAATTATAACGTGATAGCCTTTCCATCTATGCCTATATCGTGGTTTTTATCTGTCTATCACGTGACTGTTAGAGCTTTTAGTTCCGTTACATTCAATCTGAGACTATCGCCCAGGAATTAAGTGGATTTTTTCACAAAAGGGTCTAGGAGATATTTAACAAATTCTATTCCAATTCCGAATCAGAGTATTGTAAAGCTGGATAACAGATCATTGAAGTAAAGATTTGTACAGTGTATATAACAGTCAGCATAATCTGAATTAAATAAAGAAGACAGGGTGTTGGCGTGCGATGACTGCAGGGCAGCGGAGCCCCCTTTATTGGATAATTCGGACCCCAAGAATGCGACTTAAGCTTATTTTTCATGCTGTCGACCGCCCCCAAATGGAAAGTCTGTTAGGTTTAAAATTTTAATTTAAATTCAATATTGTTTCACAAAACTGCATTATTTAATTTTTTTTATACGTTTAATTTTCCCATCTTTATGCGAAATAGATACAATTTACGATGCAACTAAAAAAAAAGGTTTTTAATTTTAAATTTTGAAGTATCGAATGGACCGTAAATTCCAATAAAATTACTCGAAATGAAATAAATATAACAAATATGGCAATTTTTTAAATTGATGTACATTCTATGAATATTAGTCAACTCTATATTTATAAGGAAACGTTTTTAAAGTTATAGTACCACAATATTACAATAGAAATATTCGCTCTTTTTTCACTTTTATTTCCAAGATGCATTTAGAAACAAAATGTTATGACTGTACTGCACAGAGAAAAATAACAAAATTCTTTTAGTTCTTAAGCCCCCTTCTTCTTAAGGATAACCCACTTATCCCACAGACTACTGCATACTGCAGGAATATTTCATAACTAAATTCAGAGCCCATATTCCAACCAAGGAGAATTGGAATACAGGTGTAACAGGCCCAGTGGGCTCGATAAAAGTATACACGGACGGTTCCAAGCTAGACGACCGTATAGGCGGAGGCGTCTATGTTGAGGATTTCAACAATAGAACTGTTTTTCGACTCCCGGACCACTGCTGTTTTTTCAGGCAGAGGTCACTGCAATCCGTGAGGCTTTAATAGCCATAAAAAACCTACAAGTTCGAAATAAGAACATTTGTATCTACTTGGACAGCCAAGCGGCTCTTAAGTTCCTAGTTTCGATGACTTCGTATATGAAGTCAGTGAATAACTGCCGCTTGTCTCTAGGGGAGATGGCTGAGCAGTTTTCAATTCACCTCATATGGGCCCCTGGACATAGGGACTTGAGGGTTACTGTTTTGCGGATGAACTGACTAGACAAGGAACTACCAGCAACCTCCTTCAAGACAAGGGGGTTTGGGTATACCCATGGCCAGCTGTAAACTGAGAATACGAAATTTGTTCGCTCTCTGTGCAAATAAAACTTGGAATCGG
Source organism: Chymomyza amoena (assembly GCA_037043745.1). Taxonomy (NCBI): domain Eukaryota; kingdom Metazoa; phylum Arthropoda; class Insecta; order Diptera; family Drosophilidae; genus Chymomyza; species Chymomyza amoena. Next base: position 44,992 of record JBAMAX010002879.1, read on the forward strand.
ACATCGAATATCTGTACAATCTCGCGGTGAACTTGGCCGACATATTGCAGCAAAAGAACCAAAAAACTTTGCTGTCTGAATAGAGCCCAGAGCTCATGTGTTATCGGTGCTATCACCGCACACTGACTGGTGGGAAACCACGCATCCAGGTTGAATGCTCCTCACCATGACTTCTGTAGAAGCTGTGGCGGTGAGGAAGAGCTGTAGGCAGTGGAACACTTTTTCTGTCATTGCCCTGGGCTGGGCATTAATAGATTTAGGTTCCTAAAGTCACACTTTGTTGACGATTTATCTCAGCTCTGTGAACAGAGTCCAAAACGCCTTTAAAGGCTTATTCAGGCAGCCGGATGGGTGTCTCACCTGATATAGGGGACCTCTTGAGTGGGGAAGAGTGGTGAAATAGCTCACTCTAGCGGTATCGTAACGGGCCTATCCTTGGCCTAAGTGATTTGGGACGTCAGTCCCGACTGCCGCCCTAACCTAAACTAGCCTAAACCTCCTTCTAGCATGCGCTCCTGAACTTAATACAAAGCACCTGCTAAAAAGACACAAACTGGCATTTTAACCTTAATTTCACAAACTTTAATTCATAGAAACCCGAAGTCCAATTAATTTCCAGTAATTTCCAATAATTATTCATAAATTTTTTATATTGCAATAACTCTTCATGCATAAACAGTGGAATAATATTCGCTTTAAAAGAGTTTCGCCAACTAAAGTTTTTCTCATTTTTTATTTTTGTATTTAAATGAACGTTAAACATAGGTATATATATATATATGTATATAGTATATATGTATTGCTATCTTTGCACATAAATTATAAATAAAAATGAAATGCGAACGGCAAACGGCGAACGGCGAACTGAGAGAAAATGCCAAGTCAATTATCAAAATTACTATTTATGAGATTTATATTTGACACTTCTAACAGACACAAAAGCAAAACAAAAACACATGCACACTTCTTTTATATACATAAATATATATGTATATATAAACATTATATACATATTCATGGTAGCACTTAATGTGCAGCATGTTGTTGACCCTAGAGATTAGTGGTAATTTGCAGTTTTTGCCAGAGCCCCAAAACTAAACTAAAGCCAGAAAAGTCTGGCTATATCTGGAGCTTCTTTTGGACCCTTAAAAGTCTTGTCAAAGTTTTCTTCATTTATTTGCACGCATGAATTATTTATGCGACAAAAGGCAACCCTAACCAGGCTCTGGGTGTGTTTTTGTCTGTGTGTGTTTTTGTAGGGTTGCCAGAGTGTTGGAGCTGAGGGCAGAGTGAGTTATGTGCACACTTAGTTAATGTGCCAGGGCTGGTAAAAGTTTTGTGTTAGGTGTTGAAACATTTGGGTATTAAAAGTTTTTACATATGTTTGGTGACTAAACTCTCTCAAAGCATTTCATTTCAGTCAACAACATTTTAAGGTACCTATATATTAAAACATATATATATGTATAAAACACATATATACTATATATATACGCATCTGTTTATTTGTGCTTGTTACAATTTTAATGAACAAACTAAACAAGTGTGAGTAAATGTGGGAACGTATAAAAAATGTGAAGCGGTTGGGAGAGTTGGCCGACTGTGGGATACCCTATACTGAGTTTCTTCTAAAAATGGGGTTCTATAAATAGTAAAGTATTTATACATGTTTTAAGTACATTTATGCATGATTTAGTTTAACCAGCAATATCCTATTGAAAATGCAAATTTTATTGGGACATCCACTTTATTGGATCCATTAGTTGAGAATTCGCCCATATGTATCCTATAACTATATTCACGGAAATTCTATCAGTTTTTCAAAATTTTAATTTTCATTGCGTCGTGGCTACTTCATCTCTTTTTAATAAAAAGAGATGTTTTCATGTCGTCGTCATCATCATCGACATTATTTATTTCCTGAAGGTGCCATAACAAAAATAATACATAACTTAATACTCAAATATAATATATAATTTAAAATTTTTTTTCTTTTGCATTAGCTTGGGTTTTTGTTTTTTCTTTTATTCATCTCTTTAAAAAAAAAAAATAAAAAGTGGTTTCACGTCATCGTCATCATTTATTTTTCTACAGGCGGCATCACAAAAATAATACTAAAGTTAGTACTCAAGTATCCGATTTTTTTCTTTGCATTAGCTTTGTTTTCATTTTCTTCTTTTCTTTACCACTCTTTAATAAATAAAAATGTGTTTTCAACTAGTCGTCATCGTGGTCATTTATTTTTCTGATGGTACCATCAAAAATATAATAGAAAAGTTAATACTCAAAAAAAGGATAAAAATATTATAACTTTAAAAATTCTTTGCAATAGCTTTAATTTTTTTTTTCTTCTATTTTTCTTCATCTCTCTTTAATAAAAAAAAAGGTGCTTTAACGTCGTCGTCATTATCATCATTTATTTTCTTTTAAGTGCCATCACAAAAATAATACTAAAAAAATGAGTACTCAAATATAAAATATAACTTTAAAAATGTTTTCCTTGCATAAGCTTCGGCTTTTTATCTTATTTTTTTCATTATTGTTGTTATTACGTCGTCATCATTTAATTTTCTAAAGTTGCCATCACAAAAATAATGCGAAAGTTGCTACTCAAATAGTGAATATAAGTTCAAAATTTTTTTCTTTGCATTAGCTATGGTTTTTTCTTCTTTTCTTAACCTCTCTTTAATAAAAGAAAGGACCTTTCACGACGTCGTCATCATTTATTTTTTTACGGCGCCATAATAAAAATAAACTAAATTAGTGCTCAGATATAAGATATAACTTGAAAATATTATTCTTTGCATTAGCTTTGTGCATTTTTTTTTTTTCTTCTTTTTTTATAACATCTCATCATCTATAATATGTTATCTCATCGTCATCATTTATTTTTCTCAATGTGATGGCGCCACAAAAATAATAATAAAGTCAATACTAAAATATAAGATAAAACTTAAAAGTTTTTTTTTATTGCATTAGCTTTGTTTATTTTTTTGTTCTTCTTTTCATCATCTCTGTTTAATAAAAAAATAAATGGTGTTTTCACGTTACCGTCATCAGGAATTTCCCTGAAGGCGCTTTGACAAAAATAACACAAAAGATAATACTCAAAGATAAGATAAAACTTTACAAGTTTTTTCTTTGCATCCATATATATTTCATCAGAGGCTCCAGCACAAAAATAATATGTTAAGTAATTTATTAGATATAACTCAAGTATTATGATTATTGTGGAAATTTTATTTTTTTTTTGTTTTTCTGATATACGTATACAAAAAGTTCTTTGACTTTGTTAGCTTCGACATAATTTATATTTTTCGTAGCCGCTAAATGACGCAAATTAATTATTGCCGCTAGATGGCGCAAGCCAGTTGCGGCACATTTGCGTTTACATTAATTTGAAAATTATGGAAACCAATTTAACATTAGTCGTAGTGCTCTTTTGAAAGCAAGCCTTGGTTTTCTTTATCTTTCTGATATGTACAAACAATTCTTGGCCGTCAGCTTTCACGTCTTAATTTATTTTTTCGGTTGCGCCATCTCAAAAATAGTAACTAAGTTTTTTCTCAAATATGCCTTATATCTTTAGTCAAAAATCGTACTATTTTTTGTCTGACTGTTGTACAAAAAAGTGCTTTGTGGTAGTCGCTAGATGAAGCAAGTAAGCTATGGCCGCTAGATGGCGCAACCAAATTGTGGCATATTTGCGTTTACAATAATTTAAAAATCATAATTTCAAAGTAATCATTAAGTATCATCAAATCAAAGTAAACTTTAAGTATCATCAAATCAAAGTAAACTTTAAGCATAGGGGTTTTTTTTTAAAAGTATTGCTTCTCTTTATCTTTTTATAAGGGACAAAAAATTTTAGATGTCATCATTTATTTTTAGGATGCGCCTTTACAGAAATAGTAATTTTTTTCAAAATATGCCTTATATCTTTAAAATTTTTCTAATTGTATAAAGTGTTACTTTTTTTCGTCTTTCTATTGTACAAAAAAGTGCTTTGAGGTAGTCACTAGATGACGTAAGCAAGTTATTGTCGCTAGATGGCGCAGCAAAGTTTTTGCATATTTGTGTTTACAATAATTTAATCATTATAGAAAAAAACTTAATTTTAGATATAGGGCTTTTTTGGAGAGCTTTTTTTATGTTTCTAATATGTAAAAACCATTTTTAACATCATCGCCCACACCTTCATTTATTTTTTGGATTTTAAAAAGTTAATTCTCAAATATTGCTTAAATCTTAAATATTTTATTCATTTTGGAAAGTTTTACATTTTTTCGTCTGTGTATTGTACAAAAAATGCTTTGAGGTAGTGGCTAGATGACTTAAGCAAGTTATTGTCGATAGATGGCGCAAGCAAGCTATGGCATATTTGTGTTAATCATCTTTGAAAGAAAGTTAACATTAGCAGGCTTTTAAAAGCAAGTTTTGTTTTTTTTTCATTTTTTTTATTGTGAATAACAATTTTGACGTCATCATCCGCGTCATCATTTATTTTTTTGGATGAATCATTACAAAAATAATAAGTACAAGTTTGTTCTCAAATATTCCTTTAATCTAAAGTTTTTTTTTGATTGCAGAAAGTCTTTTTTTTTCGTTTGGCTATTGTAAAAAAGTGCTTTTACATAAGATAATTACTGCCGCTAGATGGCGCTATGGAGTTGTTGCTTATTCGTGTTCACAATAATAACTCTTCCCAACTACTCTAAGGATGAGTAAGCATGTTGCCAAGGTAATGTTGCGCAGCCGTTCCAAAAGTGGTTCCAAAAGGGTATCATATGTGTAACTCTAAAAGAAACTAAACCACGACGCAAAACTTTATCAAGTCTAAAGTTTGTATAACTTGCAGACAGTAAACCACAAAATACTTTACGCATGGAGCACAAAGAAACAGGATATCAACTGCATTCAACTGACTTTATTTTTAGTATGATTTTGAATACATTTTGATTAAATTTTGGTTCCAGCGCTTGTGGTCTCTGAGTACGAAACTAGTAATTTTTGTCTAAATAACTTAAGCTGTGCCTTAAAAAATTAAAAAATCTAGACTACCCTTAATCCTAAAGTCCTACAGTGTATAAAAAAGTTTATTGCTCGCATGCCAACAAATTCTTTGGCAAAACTTCATTTTTTTTATAACCTTCTTCGCAGTCAATTCAAGCGCACAAAATTATGCAATACAAAAGCACATTAGATTGTCTGGGTGTGTGTGTGTATCTGTGTGTGCTTATTTGTGTGTGTGTGTGTGCGAAACCCAACAAGTGGCCGAGCTTTGGCTGAACCGTAGTTTATTGGAAAAAGAAAAAAGGGACTCCACATAGAATGTGCTAAACAATGGCCAGGAAATAAATAAAAACAGGTGTCACAAGGGGCGTATACGCAATGGGCCTTTGCACACATAAGATGAGATGAGATGCTTTAAATTTTCTCTGCTATAAATTTGACAATGACAATAAAAAAAATAAGTTTGGTTTTTGGGCGAGGCTCGGTCAAAGTAGGCGTGGTTATGCATAACAATTGGTACAGTAGACGCCGACAAATACGCCTGGGAACGGCCAATAAACTTGGTTAGATTTAAGTGAGTTTGAAGCAAGTTTAATCAATCCTTGAGAGTCAGACAAGTCTCCTTTGGAGCTTTACACAATTGCTTTGTGAATTGCTTGTTGGGTAAAGCCGAAAAAAACAATAAAAGCTGATATCGATTAACTTGTTTGCAAATATTTGTAAAGCTTTTAATGCATTTTATGGATATACGCGATAAGTAATTGTTGGTGAGATAGATTATCTAATCTACAGATAGGCTAATAATGTAAACTTCAACAGGTTTTTTCAGCGATGAATAAGCCATTCATTCCAAGTTCCACTGTAACATCATCGCAAAAAAAAATCCATTTCAAACACTAACAAAACTTATTGATTCGTTATTGAACACTTGTGAATGACAGATAGCGACTTTGCCGGATAACAATTGGTGACAGGTGCAACAAAGGACAATTTAATAAACTCAATATGATAAATCCATGGCGGACTATATTAAAAAAGTAAAGTATCTAAATCTTTGGTACTTACACATAAACTGCAGCTGACACTATGTGCTCGCCGAATCTCCCAAGGGTGAGGCTATATTACTATTGCTATCCGACGTCGAGAGTGGGCGACATATACCCAAGCGTGTCTTGCCCAGCGGCATGGCTTTTAGTATGGACACTGCTTCATCCAGCTCCAGACCTTGCAGCGTATGCTCACCCACGCTGATGAGACGATCACCTGGATAGATTTCATTCGTTGCCTCCGCAGCACCACCGCGTATTAGGCCACGTATCACAATAACACTGCCCTCGGCATCCAAGGGATCCTGATAGTCCAGTATGGAGAAGCCAAAACCCTGCTCTGTTTTTTCAATATCCACGGCAGTGACTTCACAGCTCCACAGCGCCAAGCCCGACACATTCTCCAGTGATTTGGAGCGTTGTGCATCCGTTAACGTAGCCGTGCTGGAGGTATATAACGAGCTCTCAGATTGCGCTTTGGTTAGCAGATTTGCCAGACTTTGATGACCGCCTGGCAGCAGACTGCGCGTCTCAAAGGCCTCCGGATTCTGCGACGTATTTATTATGGAGGGCGCACGTGTACCACGCGCGCATACCAATTTAACGCGTGCCGGCAGCTCCTTCAGTATCTTGACCACCTCAATATGCTTGAGGCCTTGTAGCTTGTGCTCATTAACCTGCAGCAATTCATCGCCCGGTCGCAATATGCCCTGACGACCCACGGGCCCATCCTCTAGTATCGAGCGTATATAATGATGCGGACGCTTTTCAATGCCACACTCGACATCTACAGTGCCCTCCAGGCTGATTCCTAGACCTGAAAGTTTATTTATTTCGGCAACTAATATTTCACTGTCGGGAAACTCACTTTTCCAGGCCACCTTAAGCGAAGCCGCACTGGGGCTGGCCGCAGTGGAGCTGGCCGTTTTGCCCGCTGCTGTTGACGTCGCTGTCGCTGCCTGCATCTTGGCCGCCGCTGCTGCTGCGCTGGTCTTGAGCGCTGCGGGCTGCGTTGTTGCTGTCGCAGTCGCTGCCGTGGGTGTTTTATCATCCAATGCTGGGCCAACAATTTCGGGCTCTTGGCACTGCTCATCGGTGTCATTGCCACTATCATCGCCATGGCCATTACCTAGTCTTATGTGCGCCGCGCTGCCATTGGTCAAACGTTTGGCATCCGGCGTAGTGGGCGTGGGCGTCTTTTGGCGTTTGGCGCCAACGCTAGGCTCACTGCGATCCAGCATATGCGACATATTCGAGTCGACCGTATCACGCGAGGGCAAATCTCCATAGTCTAGCAGCATTAGACCACCCTCGGTGGCTATAGAATCCGCATCCGATTTGGGCGGCAGCCAGGACAAGGTGGCTATCGAAGGCGAGGCAGGCAGCGATAGCTGCGATTGTGTATCGCCGCCGCTTTTGAACTCCGTCAAGGCCACTTGTAGATGCTCATATTTGCGTCCGCGCAAGAAACGCTCTAGCGTCAAATGCACCTCGATGTCCGTATTGCGCAGCAGCTCCACAGCCTGATGATTGGTGACACCGGCCAGTGTCAAACCATCAACGGCTACAATACGATCATTGATTTGTATTTGACCGCTCATCTCGGCTGCGCTGCCCTCTATGATGCTCTTAACAAATATGCCCGAAAGATCCTCCTCCTCGCAGACATAGCCAGCTACGGTTATGCCCAAGCCATAGACATTCTTGTGCAGCTCCACCTCATAGGTTTCCGTTTCGGGCGAGTCCATAAAATTGGAGCTGGCCACGGAGCAACAGTCGGCCGCATCCAGCTGCGCTTCATGTAGTAGCTGCTGCGGTGTGGGCGTGGCTAGGTTGTCGGCACTAATGCCGGCTATCACAGTCTCAATGTGGTCGTCATCATAGTCATCATCATCATCAGCGCATGCTCGCTCGTTGTATTTGCCAAAATCGCTGGCCAGACGCTGTCTGCGTTGACGCAGCTGCTGATCCAAGGAGTGCAGTGGCAGCTGCAGCGATTGTCGCGGCGGCGGTGATATTATAGAAAAGGGCACTATGTCCAAATCTCTGGGACACTGACGTGATTGTGCGAGTGCCGCTGCACCAGTCAAACAATTTGCATCTGTAGGTATGGGTGGTAGGGGCAAATCGGCCAGCTCAGCATCGGGCGTGGTGGCGGGCAGAAAACGTGCGGCCTCAACGCTTGGTGCAGCTCTAAACATGCTGGCCACATCTATGCTTACAGCCAGACCGCTGCTGCCATCGGCAGAGGCTGCCGCTACTGCTGCTGCTGCTGCTGCTGCCGCTGCAGCAGCTGCGGCCGTAGCTAAGCTAGGATTTTGAAAGAGATGCCGAGACAGTTCTTCCGGGTCGGAGAGGAGCTTAGTTGGTATAATGGGCGCATGACTGGCCAGCGTTTGATAATCGATGGCCGTCGGCTCCACGGGCCGCGCTACAATCAGACGCACCTGAGCTCCGGTCTGACGAAGAACTGTGGCCACTTGCTCCGAGCTGAAACCTCTAAGATTCACCTCACCAATTTGCAACAAATGGTCGCCCAGCTGCAAGCGTGCATCACGTTCGGCCACGCCGCCAGGTGTAAGCGCTTTAATGACCACGCCTGTGCTGCGGCCGCCCACAAGTATGAAACCGAGTCCATTGCCATCGTTGATCAAATCGATAACCTCCACCTGAGACCATTCGGTGCTTAGTACCATGACGTCAGAGAGGCGGTTAGGTTGGATTTTGGTGTTGTTATTGCTGTTGCTGTAGGAGTTGCTGACAAGCTGGCAGTTGCGGGTTTAGTTTTGGTTCTTATTGTTGTAAGGTTTGTTGTCGCTGTCGCTGCTCCTAACATGACGCAGTTCTGCGTGCCCTTATGAGCGGGTGGTGCTGTTGGCGGCAATGTTGTTGTTGTGGTTGTCGTAGTTGCTTGTCAAATGTTGTTGTTGCTGTTGGAGCACCAAGGAGAGTAGCCAAGTTTATGAAAAATTAAAAAAAAGAGAAAAACTTTAAACATGGGTGACATTGAGTTAAAGCCGGAGTAGTTGAAGGAGCCAGAATTGGTTCAGAGCGGTAGAGGTGGTAGGGGAATGGAATTTATGGTGCGTCCAAAGGGATAAGGAGTTGTAGCGCGAAACAAATTTTTACAGCATTAAGTCGCAGCAGAGGCCCTATGCTCCAGTAAATAAAAGAAATGATGATGATGACGATGATGATAAACTTTCAGCAGACTGTTAAGCAGCTTGGGAGCCCCAAGACGAATCTTGAGTGTCTTACGGTCGGGTCCATTTTGTTAAGGTACTGAGCTGAGTTTTCATGAAGGTAACCACTGACCACGTCACTGCTCTTAATTAGGAGGGGGTATAAAAATATTTCAGCAATGAAACTAGTTCATTTTGGAGGTCTTGGTGGATTAGTTGGGGTCCTACTGACATGGAGCGAAGTGTGTATGCTGTTTCTTGGCATGTTCAATTCTTGGTGCTTCTTGGGGGTCGCCCTTGGTCACTGCAATGCTTCAATTGAGCAGTCATCAGTGTTGTTCCTCTTGTAGTAGGATGGGTAAGATACTACCTAAAAAGCAAAGTAATTGCTTGCATTTTGAACTCATTGATGAACCCAAAGTTGAATTGGAGAGGTGTTAAAAATATAACCTAGTTCGCATTATGAAACCCCAGGCCTGAGGAGGAGTAGTAAGCCGATGAGGAGAACCACAGTTGGAGTGATTGACCGGGTTTGAGATGTCATACTACTAATCTGAAATTGGGTCAATCAGTCATTGCCAATTATATAGATCATGAAATAAGCATTAGGCTGGTTGGAGTGGTCTAAGAGAGTCTTACAGAAATGTGTCAAGGTTGACGATCTTTAAGGTCTTGCAGAAATCATAAGAGTACCTCGTAGAGATAGGAAGTTATTTAACAAAGAATGGAAGTCTCTCAAAGGGAGTTAGAAAGAACTTAGTTGAAGATTTTCCTATTTTTGAGAAAACACGAAAGCCAGAAATCTCAAAGCGAGCCAGACAGACATTTCAATTTTTACGAATGGTTATGAACTAAACTTCAATGCCAGGTTGGGGCGTTTTGAGTAAATCCTAAAGTAAAGTTCACCATCTTAATGTCGATATCAAGGACAGGTAACCACCCACAAGAGATAGAAACTTATTTAATAAAAAAAGGAAGAGTGTTTAAATGATCTTAAGAACAATGGAAATGAGCATCAACAGTTAGGACGAACTCAGTTGAAGCATTTTTTTGGGATATGTACTAGAAGTCAAAAATCTGAAAACGAGACAAACTGACTGACAAAATTTTGTAATTGTTCTGGTATTAGATGTCGATGCCAGATTGGGGTGTTTCTACTAACTCCGAAAGTAAAGTTCACCAGCTCAGAAGTTAAGAAAAGACAGCCGCCTAGAAGAAATAGTAATTCCTTTAATGAGAGGAGGAAGAGGGCCTTTAGGATTTAAATTACAGTCGCAAGAAGAGTGACGGGGAGTTTGGAAAAGCGAAGATGAAATGGTTTCCCTGGTTAAGGATACGGTATAAAATGTCAGGAATTTGAGGTGAGCTTGACAGATAATTTCTCATGTACTAGACGTCAATGCCAGATTGGGGGGTGCTTCTGATCAGAAATCAAGGATAGACAGCCGCCAGCAGGAGATTGGAACTCATTAGATGGGAAGAACAAGAGTCAAGGATCTTTATTAAAGTGATGAGGAGTTAGGAAAAGCGCAGATGAAGTGGTTTCTTGGGCCTAGGAAGCGGCATGAAATGTCAGAGTCTCTAAACTCCGGTGGGAGATAAAGGAAACTATGATGATGATGATGAGATGTTAGAAATTTGTTGATGAGCTAGACAGGCATTGCTAACTTTATAATTGCTCATGTACTAGACGTCAATGCCAGATTGGGGTGCTTCTGATCAGAAATCAAGGATGGACAACCGCCTACAGGAGATTGGAACTTATATGATGAGAAGAACAAGAGTCAAGATCTTTGATCTTAATTACTGTCGAAAAATAAGTGATGGGTAATTAAGAAAAGCGGAGATAAAGCGGTTTTTCGGGCTTATAATGCGGTATGAGATGTAAAATGCCCTATGCTCTAGTGGGAGATAAAGGAAAGGATGATGAGATGTCAGAAATTTGATGATGAGCTAAACAGTCATTGCACATTTAACAACTAGTCATGTACTAAATGTCAAAAGCAGTTTGGGGTTGGGGTTGGTTAGTGCTGTAAAGGATTAAAGTTATCGACCGGGGCAGGATTGCTTCTGCTTTAAGTAATGCCACTAATGGCAGTATATTTACCTTTTGTTATTGTTGTTGCTTTTGTAGCTGTTGATTTTATTGTGTTTATTGTTATTGCCTTTACAGTTATTCACCGCATTCGAACGTGAATTACGATATGCATCAGTCTCAAGGACTTCTCGCTTAGTAGCTGCCGGCAGCGACATAATACGCCTAAAACGCGCACCTGCAACGGCACAAATACACACACATTAACTTAAACCAACACACACGCACATACACACAGACACAGAGTGCCGCACACGCGTCGTATGCGCAACTTTTGCCCTGCCATTTTGACATGAAGCGAGAAATTTAAATTGCTGTGTCGTTTTTGCGTGCTTTCCCATTTCTTTGCTTTTTTAATAGCACCTTTTTTGCACGTTTTCGTAATTTAAATGCACACACACGCAACGCACACACACACATCATACAACACACAGATACATACACTCACGTGCGAAGTGTTTGTGTGTTTGGCGATTCTGCACCTGAAAAATACGCGCGATATTCTAATTGGAAAATGCCGTGCAATGAATGCTGTGCGTATGTGTGTTAATCGAGGGCAGGCTGAAAAGTAATGACCCTAAACGGTTAAGTAAACACCTTGTACACAAATTGTAGGGTTGAAAAGAGTATAAAGTATGTAGAAAATTGGTTTTTGTTAAACTTTTTCATTGTTGGATGTTTTTGCATTTTTTTGTTCAAGCTGTCGTCGATGGATTTGCTTCTTTTTTTGTAGAGCTTTATAGTCCGCTTTCCCAGATTAAATTAGAACTTAGTTAAACTAACTTTTTTTTTCCTACAATTTAAAAGCATTGTAAAATCTTTAAAAAAAAGTAGGTACGCAACCCAATATTTTTGAATTCATAAAAAAGGAGGCCCCCCTAAAGGATCTGAACAATAGTAACTTTTTCCTACCTCTTACAGAGGTCTTTTTGTTTTTCTTATCTGAAAATAATGTCATTTCTAGGAATATTGGGAACTGCCGTTCCAACTTTTTACGAAGTTGACGAACTGCTGGAGTATTTATTAAATGGAGATAGCCAAAGGAAGAATTTTAGCAATAACTATTGTTTTATTTTTATTATATTACAATTTTATACAATTATTTGAATTTATTCTAAAACCGACAAAAACAGTAGTTATGTAGGGGCAACCCCAATTATTGTGGTATCCGATAAAAGAGTACTCTTGAGAGGTTCTCTGAACAAGAGAAACTTGTTACTACATCTTTCGTTAGACTAGAAGAAATTTCACTTCTATTATTATTAAGACGGAAGCTCCGAACTTATTACGAAGTGGACGAACTGCTAGAGTATTTTTTAAATGGGGATAGCCATAAATATTTGTTCATACTATTATTCAAAACCATTTTAAAATCGTCAAAAACATTCCAAAATTATTTTGGAATTCGATAAAAGAGAACTCTGGAGAGGATATCTGAACAACAAAACTTTATAAGCGAGAATTTATGTATAGAAGTCTATTTTTTGGAAACAATTAAAAGAAGACAACATATCTTAAAGGTATTTTCATTAAGCTGGTCTGAAAATAGTGTTACTTCTAAGAATATTGGAATACCAGATACAGTTGATGGATTTACGCAGTTGACGCACTGTTTTAGGATTTTCAAAGTGGGGATAGCCAAAGGAAGGTATTTTTTTTTCATTTAAAACCATAATTTCTCGCCAAGTTCTTGACTGTCAGGTTCCGAAAATTTTTAATTTTGACCAAAAAATAATCTTTATAAAGGCCAAATGTCTTGGAAGCTTCTATTCTAGAATCAGTTTAAATCGAAAACGTTGAATTTTTGTTTTGCCAATATTGTTGAAAATTTATTTATTAAGTATCTCCTTATTTGAAGGCAAGTGAGGAACTCCCAACAGATTTTTTGTAACAATTTTTTATTAGTTGATGGCCAATAAAGTTTTATCCACCTCTGTTAAAGCTTCGTACAGGATCGATTAGATCAAAAAACAAATTAAAATGATTTATAGAGTCAATAATAACAATTAAATATAAAATATTTTTGGAAAAACGTTATTTTCTGTTAGGCCAATTTTTTATCTGCTTGAAAAAAGGAAAAACCTAGTTCACAAAAGTTAAATATAAAATACAAAAAAAAAAATTTATATTTCTCTGCTAGTCCAATTTTTTGTCTGACTGGAGTGGAGAAAAAAAATTATTTCTCAGTTCACTAAAATTGAACAAATCGAAACTTTCCGGAGATCTGTTCTTTTCTGGTTTTAACAACAAAATAAACTAATAATTGCTTAATGTATCTTTGAAAACAAATTGTTCCTTCTCTTCCATGTCAATTACTTCTCGTCCTGCTCTCGTTTGTGTGTACATTTGGTACTGCATACTTTTAGGGGGGTTACGGGCTGGATTCAACGTGGTTGTGGTTGTGGCCGTTTTTGTGTCCGCTTGATTTAGGCACTCTTTCTGTGGAGCTTTTAACCAATTCTAAGCAGCACTGGTGTGGTACTCTCTGACTTTATTGAATCTCTGACTTATCTAATTGCTGACAATCTAATTTCTCTCTAGGACCATTTGCTGGACCACTAATGATGCAACCAGGGAATCAAAACACAGCTTATAATGGTTAAGGCTACTACGGTGGCAGTTGCGGTGCGCGGTGTGATGCTTTTCTGTGGCTAACAGCTTCTATGCGGTTTTAGAATTTTAGAAAAGGGTTTGGTTTGCAATGGACCAGGAATGGTTTGACGCTATCTGTCATTTTTCGTGGCCACATTGACTTGGATTTTGGTCAGGGCGATTAAATTCACAGCAGGGTAGGCTTTAACAATTTTAGTGGAAAATGTTTTTATTTGCACTAAATGTTTTTAATAGAATTGGTTTTGGTGCAAACAAAATAAAACCAAATTTAATAATATTAAAACTAAATTTTGTGTGGGGCTTTTATTTAAAGCAACAAGCTATTAGCAATATGGATTGAAAATAAAAATGAATTTTAAAATATTTAGTATTTTAGACACAATTAAATTAAACGTCACAGGCGCATTATTTTAAATTAAGATATAACGTATACGTTGTGAAACGAATACTGAACCGTAGCCTAGATATATGTTCCGCTCAAACTAGAGCCCAAATGCTCCCAGCTTCAAGGTGAACCAAACCCTAAAATGAAAAATGATTTTTTTGGCCCTAATCAAAAGAATGTCAATAAAAATTGTTTATTCCAAGCCTGCAGCCAGCTTGAGTTGAATCCGGAACCACTTACAGCTCTTAGACAAAAAAGCTCTACAGAATAAAATAAAATTGTTACCAATTTTGTCAAATTTAAAAGCCAACATAAAAATCAATCAGCTTTAAATGTTGACAAATACTTTTGAGGTCTTTCAGGCAGGCTTAAAACCCTATTTACAAACTACCTGCATCCATTAAAGTCCAAAAACAGATTTCTTTTTTTTTCCTCACTTAAAGCTTACATTTTGCAAACATTTTTGGCTACATATTTAATTCTTATACCGGTTTCGGTTTAAAATTTTAATTGTTTAATTTTTTTAAACGTTTCCGGAACCGGTTACGGTTTGATTCCCCTGCATGCGACCAAAGGATTTACGGCTGACTGACATTCTGACTCGCATCATGGCCATGGTCGCTGCTGCCTGCCGGCCAATTGCCATTGACATGAGAGTGTGTGTGTATATTGCTAGTTGTTGTTGTTGTTGCTCGGTTTGTGTGTTGTTGTTGTTTTTATTTTGTTGTTGTTGTTGTGTTTTTTTACCCAACAACAACGACAACCGTCAACTGCAGCTGTCAATTAAACGCTGATTGACTTTACATTCTGTGTATACACTGATTGGCATACGATGCGTATGATTAACGCGACACAAACTGAACGTACAAAGTGAAACTGGAACTGGAACTGAACTAACTCTAAAAGGACTAAAGTCCTAACCATGACCGACCAACCCATGCAGTCCATTGCTTTGGTCATTTTGTGTTTGTGTGTGTGCGTGTGCTTCATTTAACTCGCCTGGCTACGTGTGTGTGTGTGTGAGTTTGGTTGATGACGTCCCAGTCCATTACATGAAAAACTAGGCCAAGCGCGTTTGAAGTTCTAACCCTCTGTCTCGCTTTTACTTGTTCCCCTCTCTTTTTTGAGCGAATGTGTGTGTGTGTGTGTATGTGAGTGTGTGTATATGTGTGTGTCCTGCTATTTTTATACATTTCAACTTGAGGCTGCTGCCAGGGGCTGTGCCAGTTTTCGTTTTCTACAAGTTTGATGCCAAGTTTACACTGACCCCACACTGTGACATTTTTAACGATTATGAAGTGTTTACATTGGCGATACAAAAAGTGATTGAAATTATGAGTGAGTGTTATTTGTAGACTTGTCGTTGCAGTTTTGTAGGGCAGTCACAATTAACAAAATTTTATTTATTCCATTTGTACTGCCTTATGTTATAGGAATTTATATATATGGCCTATATCTGCTATATAGCTAAAGTGGAAACTCTTGAAGTATTTTGAAAATTAAAGTCAAGTTTTAGCTAAGAGAAAAGCTTCACAAAATATTTCGGCTTAAATCATTTGAAAGGTTTAGACTAGTGAGCCCGGCAGACGTTGTCCTGACCGAACTTTTTGAATAGTCTTTAAGTGTATAAACATCGTATTCTTAAGAGAGCTCGCATCTCTAATGAATGCATGCCCCACAGAAACTACATTTCGACCCCTTTGCGACTTCGCTTCTGTTTGCACTTAATGTCTAACCCGGTCTTGAACAATTTTCTACTATGCTATATTCACAATATTCACAAAAATGCGTGTATCTCACGAACCAATACGCACAAACAAACGCGATAGTCTTAAAAACCTCCATATTGACAACCTCTAACACATGCAAAAATCAGATTTGAAATTCATTGACGTGTTCATTAGAACACCTGTAACACGTAAAAATAAGATTCCCTTATATAATAGCTGACCCTGCGAAATTCGTACCGCCTTAGAGACAGAAAATAATAAATTAATTAATTGATTAATATTAATAATAAATTAATTTTTTTATTAATCAAGTATTTCAATGATTCATTAATAGGTTGCACTATATTGTGATACTCGATATTTTTTGTTTTATTACAAACAACGCAGATGGTCTTCCTACCCGTGCACATGCCACATATATTTGACCATGTGAAAAACATTGATTTTGCAGATTCAGACCACAAACTTTCAAGGATTGGCCTTGTGATTCAGATGCGTTTTTGTTGAACCACGTTTTATATTGACTTCACGGAAACGCGGTCGAACGGTATAAAAGTATCCTATCCTCCTGGTTCTAAGTTTCTTCTCCACCAATTTTCAGCCAAATCGGTTCATCCGTTCTTGAGTTATAAAAATGGCGGACGTAAAGTCGGGCGCGGACGACTTTAGGATACCCTGTACCACTAGCTTGTAATAAAGTCCGATTTCTTCACAAAAAACCAAAAACAGAAGAATTTTTAAGCAAAAATTTTTTTTTTGACCGATCGTTCCTATGGGAGCTATATGATATAATCCACCGATTTCAATAAAATTTGACGCAGTGCTTAACTACCTTAAAAAAGATCTGAATGCCAAATTTACTTCAAATATCTTTACAAACAAACAAAACACATCGAATTTTGTATAAAAAACGTGTTTTTGGACCGATTGGTCCTATGGGAGCTATATGATCTAGTCAAACGATTTGGATTAAATTTGGTACAGCGCTCAGGAACTATAAAATACTCACGAATGTCAAATTTGGTCCCAATATCTTAACAAACAAACGAAACACAACAAATTTTGTTGAAAAATCGATTTTTTGGAAGATCGGACCTATGGGAACTATATGATATAGTCAACCGATTTTGTTCAAATTTGGCACATTGCTTAAGCGTTTCCAAACGCCAAATCTGGTTAGGATATCTTTATTAAAAAATATAGCGAATTTTTCTTCAAAAAAGTTATTTTGGCCGATCGGTCCTATGGGAGCTATATGATATAGTCAACCGATTTCGATCAAATTTGGTACAGTGATTGGGAACTATAAAAAACTTTAATACCAAATTTCGTTACGATATCTTCATAAACAAACGAATTATTCATTTAAAACGCTTTTTTTTTTGTCGAGGTCGTCTCAAACACCCCCATGGGAGCTATATAATTTATCCCCGATATCAAAAAAATAAAATAAACTTGCCTCCTATGGAATAATATGGGATCTAATGTGAAAGTTTGGTAACTCTAGCTCTTACCATCTCTGAGATCTAGGCGTTCACACGGACAGACGGACGGACGGACAGACGGACATGGGTATATCGACTTCTCTATTCACCCTGATCATATTTTAGGTAACTTTGGGGTGTCTCCGACGTCTCCTTCTATATGTTACATACATTTTCGGCTTGCACAAACTTAATATACCCTTGGTACCATACTGTACAGGGTATAAAAACATCACATTCTTTTAAATATATAGATTATTTAGGTTACGTCCGCCAAACGGGTCACATTTCAAATCCAATGACCATTTAATTATATTTCAAATTGGGCTAACGATATCGAGGTAAATTTTGAAATATAAATATTGAACATTTTTTTATATATCCAGATGATATAAGTGAATATTTTAAAGCTTTCCACTTTTGCTGCAAGCTACCAAATTAAGCACTTAGAAAAAGATTATAAATCACTTTAAATTTCCATAAGGAGAGTATTTTCTAAGATTTTCTGAAAAACTTGTAAGTTTGAAAGGATAAGCGTATAATTTCTCGTTTCCAATGACCATTTAATTATATTTCATTAGCTTTCTATTTATAAAACATATTTAAACGACATTCTTAAAAAAGACAAGAAAAATACGGAAAAAAAATGCATCTTCGGAGACGCCTTTTTGTTTTTTCTACTTAAATTTTTATTACTTTTGCAGCCATTCAAGAACTTTTAAAAATTTTAAAATATTTAAAAACTTCAATACAAAAATAACTGGCTCCGATTAATAGATTTTAAGGATACAATAAAAATTGTTTTTTTAAATCGAAACACAAATGTCATTCTTTTAATATAAGTTTTTTGTCATCGTGCGTTCTTTTTTTGTTTCATAATAAATGCAGTCTATAAAAAATGATTGTGAATCCAAAATGCAATGAATCCAATTATCTTTGCTTGTGACGAAAATCCTATAAAACCGAATTGGCAGCATCATCACGATATGAGAACGATTCTCATAAAGGGGGTGAATATGGTTTTTGCTGACTAAAACGAAATGGTTATTTTTTCTTTCTTCATTTTGGTTGAATCATAATAAATCGTAAAAAGAATAAACAAAAAATAATACTATTAATTTTTTTCATGGAACTGAAAAAGTATTTCAAGTTTTTTGACCTTAAAATAAATATGAATAATGGTTTAATATCATTTTATTTGAGAATCATTATCGTCATCATAGAACTATATTATTATTTACTTTTAAAAGTTATTTTGCAATTTTTATTTGAAAAATTTAATTTTCGAGTTAATATTCTCTTCTATAAAAAGAACTAAAGATTTATTGCCCTTTGAAAAGATCTTAAAAAAGAAATCTTTTAGTTATAGCCATTTTAAAAGATCACACCAAATTAACTTAACTTGGAAGAATGCTTAAAATATAATTTTAAACCGTTTTGAGGCATGTCATATGGAAACGTGCTGAGAAAACTGAAACATTTTATTCGGATTCGTTTTTGCGTGCTCCGAAAAACAAAATTTTCTTCAATAATTCCCTTTTTATTTCTAGTGTGTCTGTCAAGGTTTGTTTTATAAGAGGTCGGAATAAGGAGAAAATGTAGCCTAATAATATACCTTTAAAACAAAATAAAAATTTTGCCAATACCTCACTCATAAGGAACATAAGAATTTGTTAAACTGATATTGTTTGTACGTTATAAGAAAAAAATGAGTTAACTTGAAGTTAGCATAAATATAATCTTAGAAAGTCTACGAATATTTCAAAAATGATTTAAGTACAAAATGAATTATAATAATATAATCTAAGAGTGGCTAAGAGTATTTCAAAAAGTAATTCAGTATAAAATGCATATTATCTCAGAATGTTTTAAAATATTTCCAAAATAATTTTGGTATAAAAAGCAAACTTCTATTTTGCCGATTCGTTTTTATTCGTCTTTTAACAAAACATTCTATATTAAACCTCACGAAAAGTGTCTTTTGGTCAAATTGGGAGCATCACACTTGCAATTTCAAAACGAATCTGAATAAATTTTTCAATATTACATCTTTTCGGTATGTTTTTTATTAGCGAAAATTTTTTTAAAAATTATTTTAAGTTTAAGCTGAAAGAGTTTTTTTCCGAGTATTTCGAGTTTAAGATCTTCGAAATCGGACAGGAACTGTAGATGTTAAGGAACCATGAACGATAAATGCCAAAGATATAATATTCACTAAATCCCACTTTTGCCCAACAAAATTTGAAAAGTGGTAAAAAAAATTATTTTTTTTTCAACTTTAATTGCCTGTAACTTCGGAAATTTGTACTTAATCTGTACAACTATGTATAAGACTGGAAAGAGCACATCAATACCTTTCGATCTGATCGTCTTTCATGTCGATACAAAATTCACGAGATATTAACGAAAAACTAAAACAACTGCACAAAAATATGTTTTTCGAAGATATCTCGAAAACGGTGCTAAGAAAAAAATGGTTTCCATTTTCGTATTTCTCGACCCCAAGTTACCCTAAAAAAACACTTTTTTACGAATGTTTATTTTTGGTTGTAACTAGTGTTATATTATCAACAAATAAAAACGCATTTTAAAAAATAGAATGTCAATTACTTTTGAACCAAGGCGTTGATTGAAATAGTTGACAGTTTTCATTTCACTAGCTTTCCATAAACTATCAATTTTACCAAATTTGCTTTGACTCAATGTTCCATAACTCTTATTTGCAATACCTTAAATTTGAATAAAGAAGTTTATTTTTCTGGGCTGCACCACTGTGCAGCCACTATGTGAAGTACTACAAAAATAGTTCAGAGTATAAGGAAACATCTTGTCCAAACACGCACCATCTACTACCACAGAGCAAAACAATTTTTTAATCCCTTGCCAAGAATGTTTATATTGCTTAACGCTGCTGCGAACTTAATTGTGACATTCCGTGACGCAGTGTAAACCTAGCATTAAGCTTGGCTACTGTTGCTTCTGCTGTTTCTGCTGCTGCGGCGGCTGCTGTTGCCAAACTGAGACGCTGACCTACTGCCGTCGACGCCATTGCTTTAGTTGTCGAGTATTATTAGCCGGCGCAGTGCCCTCAGCCCCCCTCTCGCCACTAATCGTGGCCGTCTGTTTCCTTATAGTCAAGTGTTGAAAATCGATAAAAACCCAACAAAAAAAAAAAAGTCAACAACAAGCTGACAAACAGCCAAACAGGAAGGCTGGAAAAAAAAAATTATGCGAAACGGGCGTGGACAAGCCGCAGCCGCAGCAGCGACAGCAACTGCCGCTCTCTACATATAAAGTACATATAGTAGCTACCATAATGTTTGCTCCTAACTCCTTTCTAAGCCGAAGGAACCGAACCTACGGCCACCCGCCTACGTTTCCGCCATTAGCATTGCCTGTGCATTTGGGCGTAATGAATTTGACTTGCGCTGCCTACAGCCGAGGGTTACACTCGAAGAAAAATCGCATGCAATTACTTTAATTTCTTAAGTGAGATACACTCAAGTGAGCTCAACAAAAAACAAAAAGGAATTTTTCGGCTAAGCTATTTGTAATCTTATCAAGCATTGTTCTACGGTTCATTGTGAATGCTCTGCATAAAATCACGCTTAATAATGAGTTTTTTATACGTTTCCCTAACAATATATATACATAGTATATAATTCCTGTTTGAGTCCTTGCCAACAACATTACATATATCTCACGTTGAATTGATTTGCGTGCCATAAATTTACAACTTATGAAAGAACCTTGACATAGACAAATTCTTTGTCATACCTTATCGATGTGTAACAATTTTTATGCTGATTTATAGTCGTCTAGATTTATGGCATGCAAATAATATATCCCATATCGATGAGGGGAACTCCAAGGAGCTTGCATATATTTTAATTTTAAAATGATTTTTATAATTGGAATATAACTTGGGGTTTTGCTGTTATTGACGTTTTTCGAATCGAATTTCAAAATGCCATAACTAAATATATATGTAGCCCTGCTCTACAACGAAAACGAATAAATTTTAATCGTTTTCTCTTAAAATTTATTTGTTTTCATAACAGAGCAGTGCTTTATATTTCGCAAATAAATTTTAACCGTTTTCCATTTTGCTTGCTATAAATTTCACATTTTCTTGTTGTCGATAATATTTTCATATTCGCACTGCACTTTTCGATAAATTCTCATATTTCCCATTGTGTCATATCTCGGCATCTTTCGATTACTTCAGATCGTTTAGAGTTAAGTTTAGTGAAAATGTTCTTGGTACATAATTATTCTGACTTTTAAATAAATTTGGAAAAATACTTCTGTACCCCTATTTAGCTATTTTTATTACAACGGAAATTTCGATGTGTAACACGTCAATCCCATCGCATTCTTTAGTTATCGATATGAAATTGGCATTAATTTGAGTCTAAGAATAACAAATAAATTAGGTTAGGTTACACTGATTGACCCCTGATTCCTTCAGACACACAAAGACTGGACTAAGTGGTACCTGTGTAAGTTCGAAAAAGTAGTTTTATTAGCTACATGTCCCATTCCTTTTGATTTCCTTACGACAAAGTAATCGGATTCAAACCACATAATAAATACGTTTTGGTGAAAAACCCAAGCATTGAATCCGATTATTTTTTCGCTTTCTTTAATACGGCTAATAATTTTCAAATAAAATTTTTTAAATCTCTAAAAAAAAAATTGGAATATATATATGTATATGGTGTAAACTATGTAAAGACCATAGAAAACATACGAATTTTCCAAAATAAATCGAGTGTCGGATAATTCGTTTTAAACAAAATGTTTCCATATTTTGGGTTTTTGATTTATTAGCAACCAAGAATATTTTTGGGAAATATAAAAATATGTTTTTAGAAATAAAGAATAATATTAAGAATTCGTTAAGAAAAACCAATTTTTTTCAATAACAAAATATTTTCAGACAATTCTTTGAAATAAAAAAATATTTTCAACTTGCAGAAAGATTAAAAGTTTTTATTTCGAAATCATAAGAACAGATGTTTTGAAAAGTCTCTGAAATAGAAAAATAAGAAAGTTTTTTGTTTACTTTTTAAAATATCTCCACTCTCTAAAAAAAATGTTTTCAGAAATTTTGAATATGATTGGGAATTCGTCACAAACATTGTCTGCGGATTTTTTAAGAAAAACAAGATTTTTAACAAAATACTAGTAATATTTATCTTGGATGGTTAAATTTTTTTCAGTTTGCATGAAATTAAAAAAATGTTTTTTTTTCGAAAATCATTAAAGCCGATGCTTTAAAAAAACTATTGTTTTGAAAACAGAAAAGTATTAAATAAACGGTTTAATTTCCGTCTCCTTTTTATGAAGTCCCAAAAGTTGGTGTTTAGACTAAAATATAAAAGTTAGTTGTTTCCTTTTGAGAATACTACGCACATAGAGGATTCTAAAACTGGATGTGGGTGGTTTTTTGGAAATGTAAAAAATGTTTTTAGAAATTTAGAAAATGACTCGAAAAAAATACATTTTTTAACACAATATTTTCAGATGTTCTGCTGAATTAAAAACATTTTGTCAGTTAACACAAAATTTAAAAAGGGTTCATAAGAACAGAGCATCAGAGCTCTTAAAAAACTATCGTTTTGGAAAAAGACTAAAAATTTGCGAAGTTACCAAAATCCGAAATGTAGACTATAATTTAAAAGTTTTTTGAATTCCAAGCCCATAGAGAGCTCTAACACTGGACCGTTCAACTTCTCTGCACTAGAATCTTTTGATTTCAGGATACCGATTCAAATTTGCATATCTATGAGCGAAATAGAGTAGAAACTGTGTTGAGCAGGCACGACTGCCATATATCATTATCAATTCGATGGTTATTTATATGGAAATTAAGAAAATTGAAGCACGCAGGGGGTGGAAACCCTTGAATTTATAATGAAGCTTGTTGAATTAATAGTTTTATTTAAAAATTTGTTGTGCATTTTTTGTAAACGTAGCGTAGAAAATACATAAAGTGAGTAAAATTATCACGTATCCGCTCCTATCCAGACCGCTGTCATTTACTATAAACGAGTTAGTGTGAAAAATTTTCACACAGCATTGACTAAGGAGTTAAAACAGAAATTCCCTGCAGTGTTGAACATATTGACCAACATATGAGAAATAATTATTTTTGCTTTGAAATATGTGTATGGAACACCGAACCAATCTACGATTCATTATGATGCAATTTATTTTGCTAACAGATAATCCTATGACTTCAGCGAGTAGAATCTCTTTATTTATTTTACGCTTATGATTATGCTTGTCGTCCGAACTTGGAGGTTAAATCCTTAGCTGGTGCTCAACTAAAGTGTCACATTATTGATCCACTTAAATTTGCTGATTAACCTTGAAAAGCTTTCCAAGAAAGTATCTGACAGCTGCTTGACTACTTAAGAAATTATGAAGAGCTCTCTGTTGCATTAGGGACGCAAATCGATGTATTGAAATGGTATGAGGATATTCATGTCAGCCCAGTAAAATTTAATTTTTTTTTCATCTTTTAGGATTTATTATTTTTGTTTTTTCCTTTGTCCCAAGGTCCAAACCTTAATTGACTTGAAACATAACTCAGTTTTAAATTATTTATATGCCAAAGGCAAATACAGCTAGTACATTTCAGACTATTTTGTATCTGGCTGGCAAGACTAATCGTGGAGTCTAATAGCTGAAGTTTCTATGAGAAAGAGGAGGAATTTTTTAAATAATAATTGACTTTGACGCTCTTGCCAGATGAAGGACTTCTCTCTTTGGCGGTCAGTGAATCTCTATGTATAATGTCAAGCGACTAAAATCTTTCCAAACAATTAAATTTATGAGGCTTAGGAACTCTGTGAGGATCCTTGGCATAGTGGATAGACTTTTCCCTTCTTTAACATAAACGAAGAACTACTATATGAAAAGGAACAAGCTCCTGGACATGTACGTTCTCTCACCGGAAACCTTTGTTACCCTAAGTCCAAACAAAATACTGGAACATGTGCAAGCAATTAGACTTTTGGGAGATCTCTAATGTTATGTCAACAACCTGGCATGCTATTGTTTTTGGTCGACGGGTTCGGATTCAGCGACCAAAAAACAAATAATAAACATGGACTGACCCCCGGAATCGAACAAAATTTTGTATGAGGTTTTTTTGGACCTGGGATTTGGATTCAGCGACCCCGAAAACATATAGTAAACATGGTCCAACCTCCAGACCCGCAAAAATATTTTTTTTGTTTGGCTGTGTAATAATAAGGTGCTCTAGTTCTTATGAAAAGCACAAAAGGTCCTTAGGTGAACAGTGCAGCTTTCACAATAAATTTTTTTTTAACTATCTACATATTTTTTCATAGTTGCTATTCGAAAAGAATATCGTTTTAATTTTAAGAACATTTTTTATAATATTTTGGCCGAAACGATCGCTTAATCAGAAATATCTTAAATATTGAATTTAATATAAAGGTCTGGCTGGCCCCATATCCCAAACAAATGGGTTAAAGGCAATTAGAGAACTATTTCGCATATGTTACTATCCAGCGTGTTTATAAAAAATATAGGTACTACATAATTAAATACAAACTTATAAGCAATATAAATTTATTTTTATTTTTTATCACTAAATAAGTAGTTAGAACGGATTTTGTTGAACGAGGCGCCTAAGTGTGAAGTCCCTTAATATTTAAAAGAAACTCTTACTTTAAAATTGTTGTCTATCCTCATTGCTTCTTAGAAAGGGCAATTGGAGAGCGCAGCGCACAGGGAGTGGAGTCCCTTATTTTTCAAATGTTTGTAAAACACAATAAAAAAATTACTTTATGCTTATTATGAAGGATTTGGGCAAGAGAAGCAAGCAGGTGCTGAAGTCCCTTATTATTTAAGCGTTATTTTAATTTTAAGCAAAAAAAAATAACTAAAAATTTACATTTAGTTGGGAAGGAATTTGGTGAAGGAAGCGCACAAGAGGTGGAGTCCCTTATTATTTATTTAACACGCAATAAAAAAAGAGTAAATTTATTTACATGCGAATATAGTAATTACGAAGGATGTGAATGAGAGATGCGATCAGGAGTCCCTTATTATATAAGCGTTATTTTAATTTTAAGCAAAAAATGAAGAATAATTTTAGACGGGTTTTAGTGAACGAAGCGCGCAGGAGGTGACGTCCCTAATTGTATAAAAGATACTTTAAATATTAAACCAGATATTCCCATGCGTGACTGCCCAAGTAAAAAAATGTTTTTCCATATTCTTTTAAAAAGTCTATTAATTAAAACATAGTGTAAAGTTGAAAACGAAAATTCGCCAAAGTCCTAAAAATAGGAGATACATTTTTAAAAAGTTCTTAAATTATAAAAAAAACCTTTGCAAAAATACTACGGCATTTGAAAACTTTTATTTCAATAACTTTCCATAAATAAAACTTGTATTTTGTTAAAAAATATATTTTGTAAGCTAATCTTCTAAAGGGTACTTTGCATTTTTCCATTTCTAAAATATACAAATTTCGATATTTCGCCATAACTCTCTTCGAAAGCTCAAATATTAAAAAAACTGTTTCTGCATATTTGCCCTGTCTCTTCTGAATCTAAATAAATTTATTATGACTTAAAATGGACGTGTTTGATCGATTATAAATTAATTGCCCTAAATGTAGGACATTGGGCATAATACTAATTAAATTCATCCTCATATAGTTGTTGGAAAGTGTTTCGAGAAAAAAATAATCACGCAGCTGTTGACCTCCCTAATAATTTAAACGTCTCCATTTAATTAGGCGTAGCTTTTAATTATTAAAGTAATGTAGGTATGGATTTTAGGAAGTCGATATTTGGCAAAAAAAAAAATTCTCGCCCTAATAGACCTAAATCAACACCCTGCTCTCTCTCAAGAGACACTTCTGCTTAATTTTTTAAACATTAGCAGCTTAATTAAGCCCGGTGTTGCCTCTAATCAGCTGATTCCGACAGCTTCAATCTTCCAACTAATAAAAGTCTTTAGAAAAAAAAACACAATTAATCTTACGGCAAGCAAACAAGTTGCACTTAAAGGAAGCTCTAAGACACTTGAAGTATTACTTTTCTAGCACTTTACGTTTTTCTCAATTAATCAAAAGTGCTGCCACACCCCCCTCCAAAAATAAAGACAAAAAAAGGAAGCGGAAACGGAAAGAACATAAACTTTTGGGTTTAAATTCCAAGTTGTTATGGAACTTGTAGAAGTCAGCTTTGGTGGTGCTTAACAAATTTTTTGGCCCAGTGTATTTTCTAGCTTGTTGTTATTTTGCGTGTGGGAACGGCTTTTAGCCAAATTACGCGAACATTTCCAACTGTTGGTTGGCTTTTTACTAACATAAAGCCATATACCATGTTGCTGTTGCCTGACTGCAACTGGCCAAGTTTTTGACTCCCATTTCGTGCACGCAACTTGCAATTACTTAGTGTAGACGGAGACGGAGCAGCTACGTCCTGGCCGTCGTCATATAGAAAACTTTATTTGCTGTGGATACATTGTCATATTCAATTATGGCCTGGCCGACAGCGTTGCGTATGAGCAATGCCAAAAAATGCAAATAGCGCGATAACAAAAGTAATAGTGACTCTATGGGGTAGGGGGTAAAGTGGAGGAGTATGAGGCAGTTGTACAAGCGACGGCAAAGGCGTCGTAACTTACGCATGCCACGCGTATTGATTTAACAACTTAACGCAACACATGCCACCAGCAGTGGCAGATACGACCCTAGACTAGAGCAGGGCAATATTTTTCTTATTTTTTCCGCAGAGTTTTTCCTTGGTGGGAGCACACCCGCTGCGTATTGGCCAGGCCAAGTCAAGCCAGGCCAAGCCAAGCCAAGCCAAGTAGACAAAAGGCAAAAGGCGTTGCACACACAACTTGCCACAATTTGTATCTGTGTGTGTGTTGCACGTGTGTGTTTGTGCGTTTTGGGCGCTTTGAACTTTTAATTGGGTTTTATTTTAAGACAACTTCAACTTTCACTTTTGCACCATTTCCTTTCCGGCTTAGAGCCGGCTCTTTGGCTTTCAAATTACTTGCGCTTAGTGGCCAATATTGCAGCCCTTTTTAACCAATTATGTAGCATTTCTTTTTGCCTTTCTTCGGATTCTTTTCGGTTTGGTTTGTCTTTTAGACCATGTTGCTTTTTTACGCTGCTGCTTTTTGCACTTTATTCACTTCATTTACTACATGCACACAAATACACGCACATTGTATGTTGTTGTTGTTTCCACACTTTTCTTTTTCTTTTCGTTTTTTTTTGTATTTTGTTGGTTTTTAGCTTTGTGCTTTCTTTCGTCTTGTTATTCCTCTTATTATTATTATAATAAGATTTTTTCCAAACAGTTTACGCGCGCATTTTATGGCCCGACAACACGCCCGCACGCCACGAAGCTTCTTGGCCAAATGAAGTGCCCGCTGGCCAGATTCAACTACCAAACGCTCGCACGTGGCATAATCCTCTCTGCACGCATGCGTCCTCTGCTGGCGTGAGCGATTTGGCTCTGCTGCGACGCTCCCACTTGACTTGGCCAATATTTACATATGAAGTTGAGCAACATTTTAGCCATTGCCGCTACTTTGCTTTTCATTCAACTGTCAAATAGTGGGAGAGAGCCCAAGGAGTAAGCTTTAGCGCAGTGGCGTAGGCGAAGAGCTTTTGGCAAGGAAGTGTTGAGTAAAAGCTTTGCCCCCATTTGGGGAAAAGGTTGATTCTTTTGCGCAAAAATTTTTCGTGCTATTTCGGAAATATTGAACAAAACTTATAAACAAACTTTGGGAACATTTTAAATAAAAATA
Organism: Chymomyza amoena; assembly: GCA_037043745.1. Taxonomy (NCBI): domain Eukaryota; kingdom Metazoa; phylum Arthropoda; class Insecta; order Diptera; family Drosophilidae; genus Chymomyza; species Chymomyza amoena. The sequence continues at coordinate 73,361 of JBAMAX010002879.1, forward strand.
GTGTGCCCAAAAGATATGGTTCTGCCCTTGTCGGCTTGACAAACAGGGATTTTTACCATTCTAATTTCAATTAATTATATAACTGGCATTTCACATTGATTTTAATATTTCATTGAAATATTCCATAAGTACTAAGAAACCGTACTATAAATGTTCAATTTGCCATCGCTTTGCTTCCAAGAAAATTCACCGAAATTTTAAACTTTAAACGCGGTAATAGATAGAAATGTTACAGCAAAGCGAAAACAATGGGTCTAACTGGATAAGAAAAAGAATATGCACCAACCTTAAGTAAGGATGCAGATCGATTCAAACGACATAAAGGTAAAATTTTAATTGTTTAACTAAACACTTTGTAAAAAAAAGTAAAAAATTGTTCCTATCCTAAAAAATAAATATACCAATAACCCCCGGGTTGATTCTTAGATATTGGTTAAAAAATCTTTATAATCATCCTATGTGGTGCGTACGACACAGATAACCGATTTTGGTGAATATAGCTTGGAAATTAGAAAAAAACTTGTGAAATCCAAATTCGGTTAAAATATCTTCATAATCAAACGGAAACTATTTTATGGCAGATCGGTCCTATGAAGATTACATGTAGGTACAGTAAACCGACAATTTGGTATAACGCTTGGGAACTTAACCTTCTAATGCCCATTTTGAAAATATTTTCTAGCCTTGGTGGCATTATTTTTTCCAAGGTACTCTTCTGCTCCTAAATTTAAAAATGACATTTACAATTATGTAGAATTGAATCGAAATCTTTGCAAAGTTGAAGTGAACTTTTTAAATTATTTGCAAAAATATATATAAAAATAGACATTATTTAGCATTAGAGGGTTAAATAAAATATGAACGCAAAATTTGTTTACGATTTCTTATTAATCAGAACAAAATCAAACGAATTAGGCTCCAAAAACCATCCTTTCACCAATAGATTGTGGACCTGCGTGCTCTATGATGGGTCTGAAGAGTAACACTTGTACGGAGCAATACCACCTTAAGTAGTTTTTCGATTTTTTTCAAAGAAACTTTATTTTAATTTCAAAATCCAAATAAGTGACAATATTATACATACAAAGCATACAAACAAAAGTTAGTTTTTCAGTGCCAAAAAAACTCCGAAACGAATCCGTCCCAAAACCAGAAGTTTTCGTTAGTATTTTGACGATATATTTTATGATTCACAGTAATTTTCAACGTGTAAAGTGAAATCAAGAGTCACCATTTCATCTGGAGAAACTGTTCGGTGTAGATTTTTTATCGGACAATCAAAAAATACAATTTGTAGTCCGCAACTAAAAGGCATGGACGTGGACCTAGATAAAAAAAATTAATAGATAAGATAAAATTCGAGTAGGTACGGCCGTATGGCTGCCAAGATCTGGATTTTCATCACGACTAAACTTTTTTCCACGATGATAATAAAAAAATCAAAACATAATCACGTTTAGTTTATGGTATATGGTAATCATTCATTCCTTGTTAGAAATCAGTTTTTAAAAGTTTAAAAATAGGGTATGTCATATTTAATATATTTTATTTAATTAAAATTCACTTTTTCCTTTTATTTTGCCGCTATTTAGTTGCAATGATCCAACATTTAAGGATCACAATACGCAGGTTCAAAGCTCGCGTGTACATATCTTAGAAAAAGAGCGTAGGTGCAATTTCTGTATGGCAGCTATATAAAATAGTGACCCAATTTAAAAATGCATTAAAAGTCCGTCCTTCTGTCTGATCGCAAAGATGGTAAGAGCTGGAAACCAAAATTTCAGATTATTTGTTTTATTTCAGGATTACATTATATCCCATATACCCAGAGGACCTAGAAAAAAATCAATAATTTTAGATCGATAATTCGTTTGTTTATATATCGAAGATAGATATCCAAACCAAATACAAGGTAACCAAATTTGGCATTAGTAAGTTTTTATAAAAAACAATTATCTGTTGACTATATCATATATCCCCATATACGAGGTGTGTTCAAAAAGTAAGGCGACTTTTGAAATTTCGCGGGCAACGTATTTTCGATTATCGATTTTTTTATTTTGTTGTGTTGGTACACTCTTCCCGAACATCTGTACCAAATTTCAAGTGAATGGCATTTTTTGTTTGGTTGTGAGACGCGTAAAGGTTATAAGTGTTTTGCGTGCTCGGCGATTTTTTTTTTCGGTCTTGGCTCTTCTGGCCGCTTCCATTGGGACGATTGGGCTTTGGTTTCGATATCATAACCATATACCCATGATTCGTCGCCAGTTATGACCCTTTTGAGTAAATCTGGGTCGACGTTGACGTCATTCAACAGCTCTTGAGCGATGCTCATGCGACGGTTCTTTTGGTCAAAATTTAGCAATTTCGGAACAAACTTCGGTGACACACGACTCATGCCCAAAACATTAGAAAAAATTTCATGGCACGAGCCAAGGGATATACCGACATACTCAGCATCTTCTCTGATAGTGATTCGACGATTTTCCCAAACAACTTTCATCACTGCTTGAACGTTTTCATAAGTTTGCTTGGGCGTCCAGAGCGAGGCTCGTCATTGGCATCTTCCCGGCCATCTTGGAAGAGTTTGTACCACTTGTAAACATTTTTTTTATTCAGAACAGTTTCACCGTATGCTACTGTCAACATTTCAAGTGTTACACTTAATTTTATTTTTTACACAAAATTGGATGCAAATCCGTTGATCCATATTTTTCGATAGCAAAAAATCGCCGTGCACGCAAAACAAAATAAAATAATATCGAAAATACGTTGCCTGCAAAATTTGAAAAGTAACCTTACTTTTTGAGCACACCTCGTATATGACCAATCTGTCAAAAAAACCTGTTTTGTGCAAAATTCGTTGTATTTATTTTTTTTTAATTCTACAAAGATCCAAAGCACTGTACCAAATTTGATCAAAAACGTTTACCTATATCACAAAAACCCATAGGTCCATAAATATCGTAACTTTAACCCAAACTTTTATCAAATGTATTCAATCTTAGACTTAACATTTGTGTAAAATTTGAATAAAATTTGTCCACTATTTCATTTAGCTTTCATGCAAAAATTGAACCAGTTTTCTCAGTTGAGAGTTCAAACCAGCCGGTCCGGGTGAAAAGCAGACATTCCTTAACAACCGTTTGTCATGGAAAATTTATTTTTAAAAGAGGACGAAATACAAAAAACATTCAGAATATCGCTCACAAAGAAACAATTTGTTTTTGATTTTAGGGTGGTTCTCTTAATACAGATAGTATGATTTTAAACCCTCCAAAAATTTGAACTAGGGGCTTGTTTTTGTACTCTGATTCACTTTTGTGGAAAATATGCTTAAATACTGGGTAAAATATGTATGTATGTATGGAAACCTTAAAATCTATAAGCATAACCAAAAAATTACTTTCCGAATCGAATGCTCGAATTTTTGAATGAACAAAATCGGGCTGTTTTCGTGTGCCCATAATATATCGATATCACTCCCAGTATATTTAAACCAACCCAAGAGTCCCACGAGTTTAATTTAGTTTCGCTACCATCGCTAAGTGAAACCTCAACAAGTGCTCCCGTGGCCAAGTGGCAGTCCAAACAACAAACTCCGTGCGCCTGCTCCGTCGCCAAGGGTAACCCCATTAAAGTAAATAAATAAACACGGACAGGTGCTAAGGCAGTCCAGGCACGCTTGTCAGTGACCCGCGTACTGTTGGAGGACAAAATTAAAGTCAAGTGAAGAAAATTTCCAAAAAAAATCATAAAAAAATTGATATTAAAAACTGTGACAACTAGATCAACATTAAAAACTAGGTGAATTTCAGGATAAACCAACATTTCCACTACGGATGAGTGAAGAAAATGCATTTATTAAAAAGTGTGGCAGCTAACAAGGAGGGGGCATGAGTGGCACCACGAAAAATAGTCAAATACTAGCAACAACACTCACCCCCGGGAGTCCCAAAGCGCGCGATATGCGCCTGCTACCGCCTACGGTGCAGTCGCATCCTGCCAGGATATGTCAATCAAATTGGAAGCGCAAGCAGAGCTCCAAAACGAAATCAATATTATTAACACAGAAAACTCAGCAACTTGGCTACAATTCAAAACCCTAACTGTCAAAATTAGTATATTTATGTTATTTCCTGGCTTTGGCAGTTCTCGATAGATCTTTGTGAAATACACACGCCTTATATTTTGTTTAAATAAATAATAAAAAAAAAAAACTAACAAGTCTCGAGAACGAATGAAACGTATACGTCGCGACGTAATTGTTAAAGTTTAATAAAGATATATTATATTTTGTACCAAAATGGCTGAAGTGCCCGACAATGCGGATGAACAGCTTTACGAGACCGATGACTTTGAAGATGAGTCTGCGGACGATGCCGTCTCTGAGCTAGGCGAAGAAGTTGAGGAGCAACTAGAGGAACAATTGGAGGAAGAAGATGCTGAAACTGAAACTGAAAGTTCACCATCAGATGAAGGCGAGAATAGTGACACTGAGACAGAAAGCGATATTGAGGCGGAACTCACTAGATCCAACGTAAGTTCTACAAATAATCTGCAGGAACTGACCATCAAGCAGTTTAGTCTGAGTAATAAAATTCAAACTGCAACCTTCCCACAGCCTTATGATCGTGAACATTTTTATGGACGCATGCTCAGTGTACGCAACAGCACTTTCAATCGTGAAATCAAACAATATCCCAGTTCCTCCTCAGATGATGATGGCAATGGTATAGTGACCAAGACAGTGGCTGAAGTTAATGTGTATGAGGATGATGATGCGGCATCGGGACGCACGCTAATCCCGGAAGATGATGATAATGCTGCTATTAAGAAGGAAGATGTTAATGAAGAGCTCAAAGAGGAGCTAGAAGAAAATAATGTTAATATTGATTTAAAGGGAGACGACGAGGACGAGGACTATGTGGTACAAGGCTACGTAGATGATGATAACGCATCTTTGGTGGCTGATGAGATAGAGGAAGAGGAACAGCAGGAATTCAATGATATTGAAATGCGCCAACTAATAGCAGAGCAGGAGAGCGAAGATGAGCGTGATATTAAAATCTACGCAGGCGCATATATTGAGGATGCAGAAGATAGCGGTGATAGCTGGCGCATGGAATTTGCAAATTTAGGGCAACGAAAGCAGCCTGAGAAATCAGAGCAACAGGACATGATAAACTCTGAAGAGGAGCCAAAGACTGAGACACAACTGGAGTCGCAATTGCGCCGAACAGTCACTGCACAGATTACCGAGACAATGACCATAGGAACAGAGACCATGCCTTTCTATGATTCTGTCAGTGAAGATGATGATGACAATACAGATGGAACTTTTAATGCGCTAAATGAAGATGCAGCCGCTGTACAATTTCTAGAACTACAAATGAACCAAATGACCGAAATGATTAAGAAAACTTTTCGCATTTCTAAAGGCGACAACAAAAAAGTGTTGCCTAAGCCAAAACCGGCACAATTCTTGGGCCAGTCACTGCCAAAGCTGGCAGAAGAAGAGCTGGAGATCAGCATGACTGAATCGGAATTTACTGATAATCAGTCTCACTGTGATATAAGCGAATTTTCGCTAGAACTGCAGACAGATTCAGTGGCCACAATGACCACCGTGCGTACGAGTCGTCCAAACTGTCGCTGTCCTACAGAGCTTGCCGATGTTAAGGCAACATTTATGATGGATGAATGTGGTCAGGGCGACGGGCTTATGCGTCATCCTAACTCACATCATCATCACCATCATGATATTGACTTTCATGTGAGCAATGTTCGACCCGGTAGCTATGATAGTGAGCAAGCTTTCCATGTTAACGTCAAACGTCCACAATCCTCAAAGGAGAAGGTCAAGTGAGTTGGGTCTCTGAAAGTGTTTGTTGTCAGCTGTAGTTAACTTTTGTATTACTCCCAAACTAGCTATAAGAATCTGGGACGCAAGAGCTTTAGCTTTACTAACTCGCAGGTGCGCGACATTGAACGCCAGAATCAGATATTGCTCAAGAAGATGATGTCCATTAAGCCTACAATCAAGGCGAATGTTAATAAGACAAATAGCCAACTAAATGTTAAGGTGAGTTGCGGGTGGAAATGGATAAAGGCTCAACATTTTGGTCTCACATAACCTGGAAACATAAGCTCCAGTAAGAGTATTATAAATTTAAAGATGTCGTTCGACTTCTCTTCGTAGTCGCCCTCACTCCTAAACTCTAAAACGTACTGGCGAGCAGACTTTTTTTTGACCGACGGCTGTTCCTTTGTGCCGATAATTTTCCTCTGAACACATACTAAATAACTTTCACTTATATATTCCCTTCCTGACTGTATCGATCTGCTCTAGATCAGCTCTTATGATCACTGAACTCTTTCCATAACAAGAAACAAGGTGTTGGACCCAACACCAGAATCTCTACCGCAATGGGCATCTGGCCCAGCGTCTTTCAAGCGGAGAATCATGTTATAGAGATCTGCGTCCTTAGTATCCTTCTCAAGGGAACTAGGGGAGCAAACATATGAATTTTTTCAGATAGCCAAGCTGCTATTAGGGCATTGTCATCCTGGAGCATCTCCTCCAGGATGGTTAAAGAATGCTACAACTACGTCCAAGCCCGGTCCGCCCGGACAAAGTCGTGCTATGTTGGGTGCCTGGAGACTCGGGAGTAGATAGTAACACGATCGCGGGCGATTTAGAACGACAGGGTGCCTCCATCCTGGCTGCATCTCCTGTGCCGTTTTGTGGTATTGGTTGGTACACAATCAAAACCATGATATACATGATACTGGGTCTGCTACCGGAGAACCTAGTCGAGCAAACTGGTTTTCCTTGTCCGGGGTTTTGTCTAGATGCAATCTAGACAAAATGTCTTGGCAGAGCGGACCTAAAGCTCCTGGTAGCTTACCTATCTGGCCACCACACTGTTACATACCATCTACAGAAAATTGGCCAATCGGTCTCTTCAGAGTGTCAAACTCAGTCTAAAGGACGATGGAACCACCAGACATATTCTCTGTGACTGCTCAGCTCTGGTATGGGACAGAGCCTGTCACATGGGAAAGGAACGGGTTAGTCCCTTCCAGCTCAGGTCAATACCAACAAAAGACCTACTGCTAATCATGGGTATGGTACAAAAGACCTTTTGATCGCAGTGCCCCACCTCTCTGTGAGGAACCCTTTAAGGAAAAAAAAAAAAGCCATCAAAGACACATATCAGTTAGGCATATACCTCCTGGTTTCGGAGAGGTCCTCCCATACAACCTTGACGGTGCCGCTCAAATACTTTCCACAAAGTCACACCAACTTGGTATGGGTTCCAAGCGGTAGCCTGAACCACCCAAGCTCGATCGCCCTAAGTGCTCAAGCGAATTATATGAAAAAGACTGATGAAGTTACCCAGCTAAAAAGTTGGCTTGGTCTTTCATCTCGCTTAAATATAGCACATCCTTCACCCAGCTCGTCTTAAGCTAAGCTGAGCTTTATATTTTATTTTACTATTAAAACAAATCCTTGAAACTAATAATTAATCTTTTACAGAATCAATCACAGCCGCCCTGTGCGCGTACTTCCAGTGCTGCCATCAATCGTAAGAAGTTTCAGCGCAAAGTTGATGAAGAAAACAATTTGCTTAAGCGTAAACTGGAGGCCATAGGTTCACGTCGCTCCCAATTTAAATGAAGTTACATTCCAATAATAGATTAAACTTAATACATTATTTACATTCGGTTATTGTAAAGAATAAAAATTTATTGCAAAGTTGAACATTAAAATAATTGGAGTTTAGCTATTAATTTGGTCTAAAAGCTGACAAAACGTGTACAAAATATGTTGGTATAAATTTGAATTGGTTTAGATTCATAAAACATTATTTTTATACAATAAATTTGGAAGCAGCTGTATATGGTATTAACTGGAATATAATAGACTTTATAAAAATTGCACCAACTAATACGCATAAACTTAATGATACGCAGCGAATTTAAACCCAAATTGTTTTCACAGAAAACGATTAGAATTATATACTATAAGAATTGGTATAAAAATGTTTAAAAATGAGACAATCTTAAGGTTGCAGAACATTCGATATAAAGTTTAAAATATACCTAATATAAATTTTTCTAAAATAGTTAGCTTTTTGCATTTTGGTCAAAAAGGTTTGTATAATGAATTGAAGGCTTTAATTTGAAGCATTAAAAGTAATAGATGCAAAAGTTACAAAAATAAACTTTTGGTCAAAAATTGAACATAATTTGGCCTAATTTGAAATGGTCTAAGTTTTGTTGAATTAGAAAATGTTAACCAAAGACGAGATTTGCTCTGAGTTTGCATAAAAGCTAACTATTCTAAAACCAAAAAGTCAAAATGGCGTAAATAAATCCTTTTTTTTTTACTAGTTCAGCACTGTTCCCGAGCTGAGAAAATCTTCGCCCAAAGCTTTCACTGCCTTAAACGCAGCCTCACCATTTTTCTCTAAGAAATCGGTCTCATTCTTTAGTTTAATTTCAGCGCGTTTCTCCAGTTCCCTATATATTACTTGGCCAATCTGTAAAAGACAAATGTTTTCAAATTGATCTATAAATCGTTTAAAGCAAGGACTCACATAAACATCTATTGCCGCATACATTAGTTGATTCTCATCGAGAGGTATGACATGCCACTTGCTCATGCGCACCTTTTTGTTCTTGTCAATGGCCTGTTTGGCTATAAAATTTACAAGACGCTCCAGACTCCAGCGTCCGCCTGTCTCGCAGACTTCATTGCACCAAACTCCTAGATCTACGCATTTCTCTATAAGTTGTTCAGCGTTGGCTTCCGGAAAATCACGCTGCAGCTTACGGAAATCGCTGGGAATTGAATGTAAGCAGGATTTGGAATATCATACCCGCAAACAACAACCTGCTTTTACTCACTTTTTAATATTGACGCCATGTAAACGCACCTTGGCATGATTGAGCAGAGCCATTAGAGCTGCCGGCAGCTTCTTTAAATTGCTGAGCTGGTAAATATAACAGCAACGCTCATCTACACAAATTTGTATGACAGCAGATTTGCCCGGTCCAGTTTGAAATGAGAAGGGCCACTCCATGTCAAAGGCCATAGGCACTACCTCCAAATGCGTTTGCTTATCCACCCATTGCCTGCAATAAGGACGAGTTTATATAAACATATAATATTTAAAACTGATTTCTTTAGCTTACATGACCGAGTCAGCCGACTCTGCTATATCATGACTTTCCGTGTAATACTTAATGGCTCCACGATATCTTATAAAAGGCAGTTTTTCTGGCTTTTCTGGCGATGGCGTACCCGACTCTGCCATGGAGCTAGTGCTACGCGTTATGCGTGTGCTGCGTCGTTTGGGTGGATTTTCGCTCTCCGTATTTTCCTTATCTTTACTCTTAAAAGAAAAACAATTTATTTTTCTTATACTTAAACTAATTTCATGACCTTATACCTGCTCGGGAATGTTTTGCATCTTCCGCTTGCTAACAAAGGGCTTCTTTTCGGCTACAGTCTCTTCCTTTAGCTTAGGCTCTACTTTGATCTGTAAGACTTAATTCAATAAATTATTTTCGATACTTGTATGTATACACGCTTACTTGTGCCGTATCCGGCTCATTTTTATTATTATTAATTGCTTTAATAGGCATTTTAATTAAATATTTATCCATTGATTGATACAATAATAGTCCCGCCAAATTGTTGTACTTAACAGTGTGACCGTGCGTTTGTACTTAAAATCAAATATACTGTATGCAAGAAAAAAATACCAAACTCTATTTAAAAATGATTTCTTTCACATGTGTAAATTCAAGTTCAGTTTTAAAGCGCCAATAACATTATCCGAATGCTTCTTTAAGCCACGAATAAGCTTTATATACATTTATAAACAAATCCTGATCAGTTTATTAACAAAAGACATATTTTGACCTTATCATTTTATATGTAATCTAAACTAGCAAGAAAATACGCCAGTACAAAAACGTTTTCGCTAGTAATTGTAGTATTAGTGAATTAATGTAAATTTACTTTACCATTTATAATTAATTTATTAGTTTTTGGAGAAAATTCATTTAATAGTTTTCATTCAAACCCAACGCTTGATTCGCTTTTTAAATTTTTGCTTGTTTTCATTTGCCGATGTTTCCTATGGTATTTTTGCTCATCGATTAGTCTGCCTGCTCACATCGATAAGTCGCCATGTCGATAAAGTGTTGATAAACACGCTATTGTCAGCTGTTTATAACGCAGCTTGCCGGCATTGTTTGTTTGTTGTTAATAATTGTTAAAACATAAAAGAATAACTACCTAAAAAATGTCGTTCACTGATGTATCCACACATTATATCTCTGAGAAGGTGGCCAAAGTGCGTTGGCTGCCGGAGGAGCTACCGGAAAATGAACGCTTTGTAACCGGCAGCTGGGATATGGCTTGCAATTTTGTGCGCGCATGGCGTCTGCATGTAAATCAGTGGCCCAACCAACAGGTGGAGCAAGTTCCACGCTGTCATGATAAAGTAGCCATGGAGGGCGATGTAACTGGTCTGGCCTTTGTGGATAACAATACGTTGGCTGTGGGTTGTGGTGATGGTATGCTAAAAAGTTGAAAGTTAAAGTAGAGATTTTGTACATGTGCTAATCCTTTACAGGTCACCTAAGTCTGATAAATGTACAACGCGCTGTGGAGGAGGATCAGCTGCAGCGCACTGCACGCAGCGAGCGTTTACACTATCTCAAGGAGAGCGAACAAACTGCTCCCTGCACAGGCATTGCCGTATATGGCAATGATATAGCCAGCATAGGCGAAGATGGACGTCTGAATATAGTAAATGCTAACAATTTGAAGCAAGTTAAGCGCACTATTGAGGCGGACAGCTTGGCACTCTATGCCGTAGCCTTTGTGCGCCAACAGGAGATCTTTACAGCCAATCGCATGGGCATAATACGCATGTTTGATGCCAGAGCTGCCAATGAGGCACAACCGAATATAGCCTTTATGTCGCCTTGTCAAGGTGACAACAGCTGCAATTATGTATCCTGCATGGCCACACATCCCGTGCAACCACATATATTACTGTGCGGCAGTGAGCAAGGCTCCATTTATGTATGGGATCTGCGCAATTTGGAGTATCCAGCTTCGTATATAAGCGCACACGACAGCGCCATAACCGATATTGGTTTTCATCGCAAGGATTCGTCGAAACTATTTAGCGCTGCCGAAGCTGGTGAGGTATGGCTATGGTCAGAGAATAAATTGACCAATGAACCAAATCAAAAGGAGGGCAGCAGCCCCTGGCTGGGCGGCGATCGCATACGTAATTTAGTTAGTGTCAATGGAGTGCTAACAAATATGCGCAAATCGATTAATTCATTTGATATACACGGCTCGCGTCTGGTCTGTGGCAGCGACGCAGAGGCCATTTATGTAGTTGATAATATATTTTAAATAAAGTTTCTTATATACTATTGTTTTATATATTATGTGCACATATGTATTGCTTTAAGAATGTTGTTTGTCGAGTCGGACTTGCTGCGTTAGAGCAACTCTGGGCAAATGCGCAGAAAGATGTAAGTTGCATCAATAAAGGAAAGCTAAAGTAAGGTAAATCGGAAGGACCAATGACTTGTCGGTGAATTATAAATTGTAGAAACGTTGTTTCAAGACCATAAAGATGTCAAAACTCAGTTATTTTCTCCACGGAAGGAGCCTCTTCAAATATTGAAAGCTTAAAGCAAGATGGCGGACGCAGTTATAAATCTGTAAAGAATAAATCTCTTTGCCGGCGTTCCACTTAAAGAAAATATTTACTTTCTCATTTCTTTCGTATATAAGTATGCATTTATTTAAATACTCAAAATTGGCTTAAATCAAAGCACCTGCTCTTAGATTTAAAACTATAAATATTTTGCTGTATTTCGAATTTTGGGTGCTGTTCTATGTCGAATCTCTCTGCAGAACTTAATGCTTATTTCGTTGACTAATTTGGAATAGTTTTATGCGTGTTTTTTTTTTTCTTTTTGCTTTCAACTAACATTGTACATCTATATATTATTAAATATTATGCTATACATATTTATACACTATATGTTATGTGAATAATAAATACATTATGAGTTTTTTCTTTTATATACAGAAGCACATAGTATAATTATAAGCTTAAACTAAAATTCATTTTTAATTATTTATTAATTTTGTTTTTTTGATTGAATTTGAGCATTTTTCAACTAAATTTCGTTTAATTTGTTCTCAACTGGTTTTGTAAGTTTCCTTGTAAAAACCCCAACCCCCTCCCAAAGGAAAAGAAAAGTTAAACTAGTAGAAACGCTCGAACTTGGGTGGCTTGTTGAGTGCGCAAAAATAATACCCTGAATAGTTTTGTGTAGCGCCGGGTGGAGCATAGTCGCTGATGCTATAATTGCCATAATCATAATTGGCATGGCCTGTTGCCAGGGGCATATGGGCGTGGTGGTGATGATGATGCACATGGTGTGGATGTGGATGCGGGTGCGGAAGCGGGGGATGATAATGTTGAAAACCGCCTGCACTACGCGGTTTTTGTCATGTGATGCTGAGATTGTTGCCACTGCCGTTGCCGCTGCCATTGTTGTTGCTTCCATTGCTGCTGTTGTTATTGTTGTTATTCCCATGAACGCGCATGTGCCGGTTTAAGTTGCCCGATTGAGAGAATCTGTGAGAAAAATATGAAAAAAAACAAGTTAATTTCCAAAAGATTTTCCAATGAGCAGTTAATGTAAAACAATACAGCAGGTGCAAATATATAATAAGTTCGGGCAAATACGTATAAGTTAACGTTGAGAAATAGATATCTTGAACCCTATAAAGTATTGAAATTGTGGATTGGCATGAACAGCCGGGTCCTTGTAACCATGTCTGCCTGTGGGGCCCATTCAAACAAAACAAATCTCGAAGCATAACCCTAATTTTCCCAAACAATTTCTGATTCAGAGGCTCAGCCATATTTACTAGAATATTTTGGGGTCGCTAAATCCGATTTTAAGGAATTCAACGATGTTAATTATTGGAGAATTCACTGTTTACTTTAACTAACCCGGTAACGACCTGAGCCCCGATAACAAGGCAAGCATCCCTAACCAACGATTATGAAAAACAATTAGAGAAGAAGCTCTGGTTAGTCTGTCTACTCGTTGACAACATTTTTGGCAAAAATAACCAACTTTTCTTAGTCAAGGGTCTAGGATTAAAATTTTTCTTCTTAGACAGAAAAAGTCATATGCACATGTTTTGGGGTTTGGGAATCAGGACTAAGAATCCTATTAACCTTTATCGAAAGGTTAATCTCAAATTGAAATTGGATAACATATCAAATATTCTATAACACGAAGTACCAAATATATTCTTGACTTGTGAAAATAATGTTTATGAAAACTAATTGTATAGTATATAAATAGGCAGACGATGTCCTGCCCAAACTTTTTGAATAGTCTTAAAGTGTATAAACATCGTAAGATTCTCTAGTTAGTTTATCTAGACAATCATTAGATTTTTGGATTAGTTGACTTTCATGACTCTCTAAAAAGCCGTATGGACGAACTTAAGTATTCTTACTCTTTGCGACTACGCTTCTGTCTGCACTTAATGTCCAATACCCAGTGTTGAACAATTTTCTACTATGCTATATTCACGATATTCACAAAAATGCGTATATCTCACGAACCAATGCACACAAACATTACAATAAGCTTAAAACCTTCGTATTGACAACCTCTAAAACACGCAAAAATCAGATTTAAAATTCATCGACGCGTTCTTGAGAACATCCGTAACACGTAAAACATAAGTTTCTTCTAACAGGTATATAAAATTCTCGTGTCACAATGTTAGTTACCATACTCCACCGAAACGATTGGAACGATTCTCATAAAATTTTGTGTGCCCCAATAAAATAAAATTTAATAATTTTATTAATTTACCCAATAGGCACACAAAATTTCATGAGAATCGGTACAGCCGTTTCGGAGGAGTATGGGCACTAACATTGCGACACGGGAATTTTATATATAAGATATATAAAATGCTCCTCTTAAACCCCACATCCGGGTCGTATCCAGATACAAACTTCATGATAAATGAGTGTCCTAATTTTACTCTTAGGTTAGGCAATTTAGACTGCCCAATTAATAATTGAGAGCATCCAGAGACCTTGAAGTCCGTGTGATGCCAATTATGAAAAGTAAGAGAGGCGAATGAAGAAGAGGGAAGGGGTAAACGGAGATTAAACCCAGAGTCAAAAGCCGATTGGCATGCTTAGTCGCTTAGCTGCCTTTCCATGCAGAATCACTTTAATAAGTCGAAAAAAATGACCAGATCGGCTATCGTCACCATAGCCAGACTGCCCAGGTCTTCAAAGTATGTTTAATTCAGTAACTGGGTTTGACTTCTAAAAAGCGCCGGACTTCCTTTCAGTCTCATCCTCATCTTCGCAGCTGTGGCAGAATTCGTAATGGGGAACGTGCAGCCTCTCAGCCATTAGGCCTACCCTGGTACAACTCTTACCAATGTTCTGTTCAAATGAGCGCAGATAATCGTCTTGGAATGCACTGAGGCGAGAGTGCTCGGAAGCAATTTCCCATCTCTTTTCGTGGGAGCTCTAGCCGTCCCCCTAATCTACAAAACGACGTCCTGAAAGAGTGTTTTTATATTCGTGACGGCAAAATCGGGCATCATCCGCCTCCTTATTAGCAGGGATCCGAAGTACTCCGGTACCCCAAAAATTGGGTGATTAAATGGTAGTGGATACCGTTAGTCTCTATCATCGTGTTACGAATAAGTTTACTTTTTGTGGTATGCGACGTCACAGCATTGATTGCCTGAATAACAATTAGACTCCTGGAACAAATACTTTTGAAACCTTCTAATAGACGCTGGAGCAACTTTCTAAAAGAAGTGGAAATTAATACTCAGACCAGGAAATGTGTGAACTGTGATCGATATCGATATGAAGATACATACATAAGCTCACTCACACAAGAGTATCGTTTAAAGAGGGCACAGGGGACTTGCTTTTAGGAACCAGCGGGGAATACGCTACTTTCAGGAAGAAAGCTATGCCTGGAGAATACCCATTCTTGTAAAGTACAGTAAAGGATCTACCAATCATCTCAATACGATAACGGAACACTTCGTCTGGCTGTAGCATCTTACAAGAGCTTTCCTGAACTTGCCTAAACGCAAACCTACACAGACATCCGAACTTCTACACTTCGGCAAAAAGAAGATAAGGAAAGTGCCAAATAAAAAAAAAATGCAATCGAAATTTCACGACAGTATCGAATCTGCCGTAGTGGGAAACAGAAAGCATATAATTTTGAGTACGCTCTATTAGGAAACGCACCAAGTTTCTAGCAAACCTCTTCTATTAGGGTCTGGCCTGGGAACATGTCCTTTTTCGTTTATAACCGAAGAAAAATTAAGTAGACATTTTCATTCCGAGATTGGAAAAAAAAAAATCCCTTTTTATATATAAGATTTTTTTTTCCTATTTAAAGATGATTCCCGAATTCGCTCAAGGTCGGTCGCATCGTTACTTAAATTTCAACCCAATTTTGTTTTACCCCCCGCTTGTACTCACCTAAGCAAACATAATTTGCATTGATAGGGTTTCTCTCCGCTATGGATACGCAAGTGCTTGGTCAACGTTGAGCTATCCGAAAAGGATTTCTTACACGAGGAGCAGCGATACGGACGCTCTCCCGAATGGGTGCGCATGTGCGTGGTGACGCTGGAACTTTGTGAGAAACGTCTATCACAAATGGGACAACGAAACGGTTTTTGTCCGGTATGTGTGCGTACGTGTGCCGTAAGATTGGCGGCCTGTGAGAAGCTCTTATTACAGTCGGGACAGCGATAGGGTCGCTCGCCCGAATGCGTGCGTAGATGCGTCTTTAGTGTGCTGGGCCGTGCGTAAGTCTTGCCGCACAAACGACACAGATTGGGTTTCATATCACCGCCGGCGCTGCCCTCCTCATTGCTATCCTCCTCATCCTCAAAGTTGCTTATACTCAGACCCAACGACTGATAGCTGGGGCTTTTAAGCGGCGGCGTATAGCTATGGCCGGCTGCATAATAATCACGTGGCATTGTTGTAGCAGCGGGCGGTGAAGGTGACTCCTTGTCGGCGCTGCCCAAAGACTCGGTTAAGGCTGGAAAGCTGGCGCCCAAAGCAGCAGCCGCAGCTGCTTGATTTGTTTGTAAGCCGGGTGCGCGAAAATCTGCCGTAAATGAGTAGGTAGCCGAGGCGGGATAGTGTGTGGGACTGAGCAATGGCGGATAGAGCACATTAACCGCCGACGAGCTGTTTGGTGGCGTCCAGTTCATTTGCGAGCACTGCACGGGCAAGGCGCTGCCATCGGCACCATAACCATGCATGGTCATGTTCATGCTGACATTAACACTCATGCTGGGATACATGGCAGGTGCCACACCAGCGTTGCCGGTGGTGGCGGCATCGTAGTAACCACCAGGATTGGCAACGCTATTGTGCAGCGCGTTGCCAATGTGCGCCGACTGGTGCTGGGGCTGCTGTGAGGATTGATGCTGCTGCTGCTGCTGGAGCTGTTGTTGCTGATGATGATGATGATGCGAGGAATGATGCTGTTGTTGCTGCTGTTGCTGACTCTGCAGTTGATGCTGCTGCGTTTGCTGGCCACTGTTGGGTGAGATGAGCATCTGATGCGGATGCACGGTATACGAAAGTGAAGCCTGATGAGGATTGGTGGCAAAGTTGTACGATGCGCTGCACGGCGAAAATGGAAACAGGCTGGGCAGTGGATCAATGTCTAGCGGTGGTAGACCAGGAAATGTGGATGCCATTTCATCCGTGCTCCAGAAGCTGTTGCTGCTGTTGCCACCGAGACCGTTGGTGCTATTATTGCTGGCGCACGTAAGACTGTTACTGGCCGGTGGCGTGGTATTAATTTGTGCGCTGCCCAGGACACCAATGGTGGGATCAAAGCAGGTGCCGCAGTCAAAATCGCTGCTGGTGAGTGAGGATATAGGCAGGGCGGTGCTGCCCTGGCAGGATAAACAGCCCACGCAAGAAGCAGCGCACTCTTGCTATAAGCACAAGAGTAGGAAAAGTGTTAAAAGATTAAGTTTTACTTAGACAGGATTCAAAGCAGCCATAAGTAATTACCCGTAAAAAGCAGTTTAGTTTTTAGTCACTACACAACACTACGTTAATTTTAATTTGCCGTATTTTCAAAAATATACCTGCGGACTGTCCAGCGCCAGGCCGAATAATGGATTGTTGGGTACATAGCCCGTTTCTGGTTCCACAGGACCTCCGTTTGAGACATCGCACGATATGTACATAGCTCCACCCTCTTGATCTTCCAGGGAATCTGTGCGCAGGTGTGCCAAATAAAAAAAATAAAAAACAGCGTAAAGGGTTCAACATTGGAAATCTAAAACAAAATTTTCAACAATTTTTCAGCTAATTGCAACCACTGTGCACAGCGCGAAACTCCGCCCTAAGAAAACCAATACAAACGCGCAAACCGCACTCACACATACATGCGCCATTTTGCTTGACGGCTGTGTGTGTGTGTGTGTGTGTTAGTGTTGCTTCGTTGCACACAGCTTCCCATAAGGGCAGCACGCGCTCTCGCTCTCGCGCGCACTCTCTCAGCAGTACAGTGTGTTAAATATTTAGAATACTCACCCAGAATTATGTTCAAGAGTTTGGAACCTTTATATAACAATCCCATGACATGACTCCTTCAGTTCTGAAACTTTTGTGTTCAGCGTTTAGAGCTTGCGTTTTATTTCTCGTTTTTCTACGTTTCATTTTGTGGCCTTAGTTTGAAGCTGCAAAGCACAGTGCACAAAACATATTTAAATTAATATTTTTATTTTCACTTTTTAATTACATCATTTATTTTAACTTGTGGAAATGTGTGTTATAAATATTTTTATATCTTTATATTTTCAGTTCTTATGTGGCAAGAGTTTTTCAAGGTATTTACATTTTTATATTATTTTGTATAACAAGTCTTGCTTGCAATATTTTGAGGATTTTATTTGTAGTCGTAGTTTTAATTATTTAAATTTGACCATTAATCACTTTTTATTTACTTTTCGGTGAATTTAACTGTCAAATATATGAATGCGTGTTGTTTAAACGCAACAATAACATTAATATTATATATTTGTTAGTATTTATTATTGATTCCTGTGTACCATATATGAAATTTCAGTGGGTTCTTGAGAAAGATTTTATACACAATATTTAGCCAAGGTAAAGTTCCATACATTATTTCAACGCCTTTTTTAGGGTTTGCTTCTCCTATCAAACTGATTGAAATTATTTATTGGAATTTATTCTAAAACGTGGTTTGTATATAAGACGATTATTTGCACAAATTTGCGTTATACATTTATGTGGCAAGATTTGAAGAGTAAAAATTGCTCCCATTACCATAATAGCAATTTTTGTGTAATCACAGGGATAATGATGATTAAAAAAGAGTACAAAGAAATGTGGTTTATATGAAAATCTCCGCGGCAAACCTTACGAATTTCTTTTCGGCTTTGTGGCTCTGAACTAAAGTTCTTTATTAACCGATATTTATACTCTGCACTCTATGGTACAAGAGTATACTATATACAAAAGTTTATTGAAGCAGAAAATGTATTTAACATAAAGAAGAAGACGTCGAAGACCCCCTCAAGTTACCCAAAGTGCGATCAGGATGATTAGAGAAGTCGACATAGCGATGTACGTATATCTGAATCGTTCGTTTTTCCATCTGTACGAAAGACTAGGTAAATCTCGGAATTGGTTGAGCTAGAGCAAGCAATTTTTCAGATAATATCCCTTATTATTCTACTGGAGATTTTATTTTTTCGATGTCTGGGCTATATTATATCTATAACTCCCAAAGAGATGTTTCAGTGGACGTCTAAAAAAAAAAATGTTGTTTTAGGGGGACAACTCGTTAGTTTATGAAGATATTATAAGCAATTTAGGCACTCGGAAGATTGTATAGTTCCCAAGCACTGTACCAAATTTGGTTAAAATAGATTGATATATATCCGGACGAATCTGTTAAAATATCGTTTTTTCTACAAAATTCGTTGTATTTCGTTTGGTTATGAGGATATCGAAATAAAACTTTACATTCGAGTTTTTTTAAGTTTCGAAGAAATGTACCAAATTTGATCCAAATCGGTTGACTGTATCATATAACCGCCATATAAAAATGTACCCATATTTGACAAATAAATATATTTTTGGAATGTGGTGCTACATGGTATCCCAAAGACTTCTGAGCCCAATCAAACGTGCGTCATCTTTATATCTATAACTGACCTGATTCTGATTTTCCCTGCTAATTTTTTAAATACTCATCATCACTTCCAATACTCTAGAAGAAGGCATCCGATTTTATTGGAGATTTTTTGTACTTCTTGAACCGGATGGTTCTATATACGATATATCAAAAGCATGGATTGCTTTTAAGAAAAAGAAGCTATCTTAATTTAACTTACAAAAATTTGTAAGAATTGCTCATTCTCTACTCTTCTTAAATTGAGAATAATCTTTTTAACAGATGCACTTTTAGAGCTCTTACATTTAAAGTCATTGTAAACATTCTCAAATTAAGAATTTCTTTCGTAGAAGCTTTCAAGCGCAATTCCAATATCATTCTAAACATTCCCTTTTTTTTGTTGATTTTATTTACAATCTTACCTAAAACCGTCAGTAAAATATATAAATTTGTATGAAACTATAACAGAACAGAAAAAATCAGCCTTCATTAAATTAGTTGTTATTTTTGTAGACTGTCAAGAATGTCTGGATACAAAAAAAAGCTCTTGAAATAAGAATTCTTCTATGCATTATCACTTTTAGCTTTTTCTTGATAACGCAAATTCCTTCTTATGGGGCTGCAATTGTTATTTTTTTCTCTCAGTTTACTTTCCGAATCTAAAAAGCAAATTCGACGCAAACTACAGTTTATGTTTTTTTATTTTAAAAAAGTTAAGAAATTCAAACTGAGTTGAAATTTTTGCAGGTAAATTTTTAGTCTTAAATTGGCAAAAAAGAATCTAAGAATATCCAATACGTTTTAATCCAGCTTGCAAAAGTGTAGTCGGTTCCAAATAATATAAAAAATCCATTTTGGTGGATTAGAATGCATCAAACAAATTATTTTTCGGAATCAGAATATTTCGGAATGTTTTATTCGGAATCGGAAAGTTTTATTGGAATAATAAAGAATATTTTATTGGGAATCAGAATATTTTATTTGAATACTATTTACAGAGCATGGCCGTAAGTCCATATCGTATACCATTTTAGTTCCTTTAAAAAACTGGTACAAAATTGCGAAATTTAAATTTTGAAAAAAATCGCTATGGCAACTTTTTGTTTTGATACTAATTTGAGAAGAGTTTATTTTACAAAACTAAAAAATAATTACACGATTTATGAAATTTTAAATGAGTTCCAATTATTGATGTCTCAAAATTTGGAGACTAATTAATGCAAACGGGTTTTGAAATAAAAAATTGGCATATATTATGTATCTAAAAGTTCAATTAGGATTATATGTGATTATTAAATTTCGATATCTCAGCTCCAAAAGATGCAGTCTTTTGAATGTTTGCCCTGGTCTATGACCCGAAGGGACATATCACAATAAAATATTCGGGTTTGTTTTCCGAAACGCTGCCGATTTTATACATAAATTTTAAATCTACTACAGGCCAAGGAATTTGGATGATTTTGTGACTCTATTTTTGAATATCACAATAAAATATTCGGGTTTGTTTTTCGGAACCTGCCGATTTTATAAATTTTAAAACCTCTCATTTATAAAAAATTACGAAACTAAAATTCCCATTAAAACGCTCACAGAAAAATTCGTGGCAGAATTTCAAATAATTTGTTTTTTTTTTTGTAAAGGTGAAGGTAATCCCTCTGAAGGGCTTTGTCTCGATTTCTTATTTTTGATTTGATTGGAAATTTTAAAAAAATTGGGTAGCTTCCAGTATTTTCTAGCATGTTATTTTCGGAGTATCTTGATACTGATTTTACGTTTTGTGATTTTATAACGTTAAAAAAATAGGTTAGCTTTTAGGACTTCATTTTGTATCACTTGGTTGCAATCTTTTTTTATGTTTTTATATTAAATAAATTTTTGAAATGTAATATTCGATGTATTAATTGGTTTATTTTTAAGGCCTTCTTTTTTACTTGATAGATAGTTCGTTGAATTGGAATGCACTAGTTTTTCTTATAAGGATATAACTTCGTATGCTTGATATTTAATAAGCATGTTTTTATATTTTGAACTTTACTGGGACTGCAACTCATTAGAGTTGGTTTTGAATATAATCCTTTTTTAGAATGTCCTTCAGTTTGATGGACATACTTTTATTTTTCGAAGTTTTCTAAGCAGATTTGGTTGAAATTATAATTTTTTTTTAGTATCCTTAAGTTTTTTTTGAAAATAGCAGTTAAGACTTCGTCTACAACGCACCTTTTTAAACAAATTGTGTAGCTCATGCTCTTTACAGACACTAGAGCAAGTTTTAAGGAAAATCAAAACTATCGATAAATTTTTTGTTGATAATTTAAGTTTTAGTCGATTTTTGAAAACTTTGTAAAGATTTAAATTATATATTTTTTGTGGGATATGGAATCGTAACGCGTTTCGCTTAGATACTTAGTGTAAGCGTTTAGTTTTGCAATGCGGGGGCAAAAACCGACTATCGACGATGAGCAGAAGACAGCAACTAATTGTCAGTTCGAAGTGTCTCGGCCAATATCGGCGACAGACAACGGCAAAGCGACAACCACAGAAAAAAAAAATACTCACTTAATTATAAACAAGCGACAAAAAGGGCGCAAAAGACAAAGTCGAGAAACAACAACAACAACACTAAAAAAAACAACAACACTCGCTCATACTCATAGCAAGTACTTACGAGTATGGAGAGCAGTAGATACAATGACACAAAGTACCAAGTATTTTACACATGAGACCCTTACGACAAACACCCCCTACCTCGGCCGCAACAACCACCTTTGGCACCACCACCGTCACCACCACCACTACCAACAACAGCCAACCAATACGCTCTTCATACCGGCTTTTGTGGCTACCCCCGTCTAGCCCGGTCATACCCTCATTCGCTCATCCAACTCGTCCCATTCATATGTAGCCAGCAGCGGCAGCGGCAGCAGTTTTTCAGTAGTTTTTATTTGTCACCCAATATCTTTAGTAGAGCTCCGACACCAGATATGCCCGGCAAGCGGACCAAGACCCGAACTCTGAACGCCGCACGCATGTGGCTGGAGTGTATGTGTATGTATGTGTATCCATGTATCTGATGGATTGACTGCAACCATCATTGATCGTCTTTGGGCAATGACTTGATGCCTTGGCGGCAGCTACTTTCTGCTTCCTTCGTTCCATTCTTTGTGGTTAAACATGTTTGCCGCTGTGCGACAGCCAGTCTGGCCCCAAATCAGCAACAACAACAGCAACAACAACCACCCCAAAGCACAAGTATCTTGTATCTTGTATCTTTGAGTGCACTTCACAACAAACACATTCTCATTTGTAGTTGAGCTCAGCAGTAGCTGGCTCAGCCAATGACGTTTGTCTATGTGCTCTGCCTTTAAGTCTATCGATCGTTGCTCCGGCCCCCCAACAACAACAACAACAGCAACAACTCGCGACAATTGTGAATTATTTGTGACATTTGATATACCATTTTGTGGTTATGTTCATTGCTGTAAGAGAGCAAAAAAAAATACACCGAAGAATTATGAAACATTGTTATTTTCACAGACTGGAAAATTGTCTCGGCTTAGAAGCTAGAAATGAACAGTGACTAAGATTTTTCGAATAGATTTTTTGTATGTCTTTAGGAACCATGCGAATAAAATATAGAAATAGTTTACTAGCATTTACCTTATCAATTTAGATCGAAATATAAATTAAAGACTTTTTTCTTATTCTTAAATGTTTTCAAATAAGCTAGCACAGGTCTACAAATACTAGGGTCATGTCAGTTGTTGGAAAGCTAAGGGTGATTTCTGAAGTAATTTACTGCGTAGAATTCCGATTCGGATCTTGGGTCAGACTTTTGTTCCCAATCCAGAAATCTGGCCTTTGCTGAACCACGGTTCCTGGATGAGAACAATATCGACTTCGCCTTGGCTTAGGCGAAGTAGTAAAGCAGCAGAAGCTGCTGCGGAATGGTGAAGGTTAATTTAACCTTATCGACATCTCCAAGATTAACCTCCACCACAGTCTTGTTTACCTCATCCTCGTCTGTCTCGTCGAGGATTGAGTCATCTAGTTGGCTTCTAGAGAGCTCCCTGGCGAGCTCCATTGACCCCGAGGTGTACCCTTCCAGGATATCTTCCTCCCCACTCATCTCATCAATGATGGAATCGGGGTATTCTAGCTGTTGATCGGGTGCGGTTTGCGTGCCGCCCTAGGTGTAATTTCGGTACACCCGAATCAGAGCCTTTTTGTAGCCGTAGCGTACTATTCTTGAAGCTTTGGTTAAGGCTTCTGCTGACTCTTTGTTGTAGTCAGCAGTACCTGTCACGCTGGGACCGTCGTGCCTTCTACCTTGGTAATCCACCAGTCATCAGTTTTCAGGTGTGATTAGACACCTGGAACTGCTTGAGGATCTTATCTGGATCCTCCGGCTTGGCTGAGAACCATACTCCGGCTCTGGGTCTAATGGGGACTTCCGACCAGTCCACCGCCACTGGCTTAGCTCCTGGATATACCTCTCCAAGAGCTGCTATTGCCTTCTTGTAGGCCACAGCCGAGCGACTGTCTTCGCTATGGTCTTAATTGTGCCGAGATGCCATCCGGCGTCATTGCAGAGTGGTGTGGGTCGTCCACTTCTCTCCAATTCATCTAGGAAGCGATCCTGCAGCTCATTTTCCACGTCTTTCCACAAGTTCCGAGGTACAAAACCTTCTTTTTAGTAGACCAACAGAAAATTATAGCGTCCCTGTCGCTGGAAACAAGAAAGGACACTTTTAATTTAATAGTTCTTCTTCTATTATAAACAGAAATTTGTAAATCCACCTGAAATATGCTAAGAAAGTATTAAACTAACTAAATTAATTAAGAGGATTATTAGAAACTCCGAAAGAACATTTAATGGAGTTAGTAATGCGTGAAAATGAGCGTGACGAACTAGAAAAGGGAACATGAGATGCTATGCAGATGACGATCACTGTTTGATTTTCTTGTATTTTAGTTGAAGTTTCCGCTTCTTTCTCTGGCATGAGAATCTTGACTGAACGCTTGACTGGAGACAAATCTCCTTTTTGCAACCGAATCAAAAAAATTAGTTTTGAACAGGTTAACACAATGTAGTACTCTCCCCAATTTTACATTCGCTAATAATTTAGTTATTGCGAAAAATTCACTTCAATTTACCTTACCTATTTATGTGGCCTAGTGACCTTGCTCTAGACTATCATCCCAGAGGTTGTGGGTTCGAATCCCACGTTAGGCATCGTCCTGCACTTCCACTTTCCCTATTTCCCTCAATTTCCCTTTCTATTCCTATATCCTTATACCTTACTCCCATTATCGGGATCACAAAGGGCCTGTTCTAAGTCTATGGCACGCTAAGTCCCAACTACCTCCTTAACCTACCTACCTAGATGGCCTTCACAACCCTTTACCGAGTTACAGCCGACCTCAAGAACTCTCGCCAGGAGCCTCTGCCTCTAGCCCATCTTCTCCAATATGTTTGACTGGTTCTCCTCCATTTTGTCCTTCAATCGGGATTCACGGACTTCCTCTTCGTCGTCCGTCGTTGACTCTCGTATTCTCGTTGGTACAGTTCAAGCTTCGTTATTATGAGATAGTAGCTCCCAATACGAACGGGACCGAAGATTTTCCGAAGAACTTTCCTCTCGAGCACTCCAAGCGCTGCTGAATCCGTCTTCGATACAGCCCATGAAAGTAAGATGAGTGTCTTGTAGGGTGTAAGTTTTGTCTGTCGAGATATCACCTATTCGCTTAAGCTCCGGCTGATATAATTTTCGATGTTTATAAATTAAGAAGAAACAAAAACTGGATGGATAATGCCCTAGGTTAAATGGTGCGATCTACTGAAAACCAAGAACCCGTTTCTTTCCCAAGTCTTTACCGCACGAAATAAAATCTAAAACAATATCTATAGTGATCATAAATTACGTGACGCTTACAAGTACAAGTCTTCTTCCAAAATCTGCAAAAACCCAGATAAAACTTTTGTGCTCCCCACTCTCTCTTCACACCTACCCTCTATGGCAGAAAAAGGAAGCGTCACAATGCTACCTTCCCCACCCAAGTACAATATTTGGACTCATTTTTGTATGACATGACCACCAACCTTGATTCCCAGCCAATAAAGCCCGAAAAATTCACACGCAACAAAATGTTGGCCCAAAAAATCAAATTAATCGAATCAGTTGAGTGCAAAGGCTTTCATCGATCGTTTGCTTGCTGATACGAGTATTATGGATATCATCTTACCACCAATACCTTGGTGGGAATTTCAGTCCAACAACAACAACGATCTCTACAACAAAGTCGTTGACAGCGTCGTGTGTGTTAAAAGTTGTTGGCAACATAATCAAAGCTTAGTATCTTACAGAGTAACCTGTTTTTGCGTACGATCTTTGACTATCGATATCATGTTCAGGACATGAGCTGAGCCTTGGCTGAGCCTTGTTTTGCTGCCGAATGTCACAACGCATTAGTCGGATAAGTGAAGTGAGCGCTGTGAGAGTGTCTCAACTAGACTGGTAGTCATAATATCAATATCAATATGAGATCAATTTTGGATTTAGTAGCTTATGTCAAACGTGCTAAATAAATTCTTATTGAGATTTTCGGGGGTGAGATTGAGAGCTTTTTGTTCAAGTGTTCAGTGAGTTCAAGTTCTAAGTGTTGCAAAGCTTCCCCCAGTTGCATTTTTTTATTATCTTAGTAAACTGGCAAAAATCTGCCATTTTTATCAAATTGTATACAATAAAAAAACCTATATATAAAATCAGCAAGCTATGGAAAACCAGTCATATTATTATTATTACTGGGTCTAAAAAGTACTTCAACCCAAGTGGATTTATTCTACCGCCTTTCATGGCTCAGAGTTCTCCCAAAAAGTCCTATGGGCTGCTTGGGTTCCAGTGACTTTTTCGTTTTAACAACGATCTCTGTTGGGAGAATGTACATGCCCAGGAGCTTGTTTCTTTTACCGGCGAGTGCCATACATTCTCATAATAAATGCAATGAAGTTTCTTCCTCCATATTACAGAAGCGACATATCATTACAATTTTGTTTAAGTGACTGCGGAGTCTACAATGTCCCGTCAGAAGGCCGGTCAGGATTCTCACGGTATTCTTTCCGTGAGTTATCAGAACTTTGAACTTCTTAAGGTTGTAGTTAGAGCGTACAATTTTTGACGTAAGCCCTGGTATTTGTGTCCAGTGAAGCAGTCGTTTGTAAGTCTCCTCTATGCTCACTAAGTCCCGTACCGTACGGAGTTGCCAATCCCACAGCGTGGTTCAAGTCCCATTAGCGGTGTTGCTTCAGGGGTCATTGCAAGTTTATCTCCCAGCTCATTTCCAGGAATGTTATGTCCGGGAACCCATCTAATCGTGAGCTTCCACTGACGTTCTCACTTCTTTGACCATCCGTCATGTGATTTTGGTTTTGTTTAATGCCTTTATCGCAGCATGGCTATCAGACGGGATGGAAATATCCTTGTCATGGTAGTTCTATTGCAGGTTCTGCACATCTTCCAATAGCTCACACTTCCGCTTGGAAAATGCTGGTGTGTCCGCCTAGTGGTTCGTAATATTTGGTTCTGGACCCTACTACTCCTAGGCCACTTCCTTGATCAATGAGAACATACCACTCCATTGTATGTGTTTTTATTGGGTGCACTGCCGCTTGAGAGGTCTAAGCCTCTTTCGTACTGAGTTTGTTATCAAAGTTTTGGTTGAACCTCTACTCACCTAGCATTTCATCCCTTACCTGCAGAAGCATAGGCATCTATTTTGCTAGATCTGCAGCATCTTTCTTGGTGAGGCCAAAGACATCCTCTACCCTCTCAACTGGAGGTTGACAGGTATCCAGAGTCCGCATACTACAGACCGAGCTCCCCGTCGATCATGCATCTTTCGGCGTATGACGTTCCACCTTAGATTGGGCTAATTTTTTGAAAAGAGTGTTCTCTTCGCCCGACTACAATTGGTCAGCATCCAAGGTAGAGACATGACCGTACCAAGGACCTGCTTCCAGCCGCCCTCACGGAGAGAGTACAGTCGCACTACCAGTAGTGTATCACAATTACGGCGAGTAACACAAAAAAATGGTTACACGTTGATCCCCTTGTAATACCTATTGGCTGTACGGCGTAATCTCCACTAATATTTCTTAGGCTGCAGTAGGACTTTGCAGCTTCAGCATTTTACCTTTGGTCTTGCTAAGGCGTGCTCTGCTGTCCCAAGCTGTGGACCCTGGGTCTGACAACTTATCCACATAAGTCTTGAAGTTAAGCTTGGATTCAAAGGTCACTCCCAGATACTCGACTTCTTTGCTTGTTTCTATGCTGCATCCTGATATGGTTAGACTCCTCATTCTTTCATGTTTATATCTCCTTGTGAAGGATACTATGACTGTCTCGGCAGGGTTGAGACTCACGCCTGCTTTTTTACACCAGTCATTGGTTCTTTGAGACGTAGCTGGACAATGACGATGTCATCAGCATAGCCTTGACATAGTATGTTGTGTCTGCTCGTTAGTCTCTCCAGTAGCTCATCCACTAGTAGGCTCCATAAGAGGGGTGATAATACCCAGGGCTCTTGTCGTTATTACTGTGGTGGACTGCTTATTTCTATGCCTTTTTACACCAGTCATAGGTTTCCTTGAGACCTAGCTCAAACTTGCCTCCTGCTAGGATGACAATGTCATCACCATATCCTTGACATAGTATGTTATGCCTTTGCTCGCCTCTTCAGTAGCTTATCTACTAGTAGGCTCCATAAGATGGGTGAAAACCCCGCCCTGAGGGCTCTTGTCATCATTACTGCGGTGGATTTGTCTCCCATTGACTTGCTTAGGTGATAGCAGTGAAGCTATCCGTCTGCTGATGGTTGCGTCTAGGCCCCTTCTGGCCAGTGATGCTTTGACAGCCTCGTGGGAGGCATTATCAAAAGCACCCTTTATAACCAGGAAATCGCACAGTGCCACCTCCTTATGAGTTGGAGATTCCTTAATAAGGGTTCCCAGCTAATACAGTGCAATGTCCATAGACCTTCCCGCTCTGTAAACATGTTGCATCCTCTGAGTGTTCTAGCAATGCGCTTCTGATTCGGATAGATTAACATTACGCAGTATCGAAAACTGCTTCGAAAATTGCTATCAAACGTTTAGGCACAAAGTTATTTGCTTGCTGGTACAGGGTTTGAGAACAGTTTCATGTACACCAAAAGGTTCCGATATTTGACAGCACCTTAACCTCTTTTTTTATGAAATTTACATGTGATCCTTATGCTCTTTGATTCACTAAATACAAACCACCAATTTTGTTTTAATTTTTTTTTTATTATTATATTTATGTTTAGTTTGTTTATGTATGTGTACTGTTAGGATGTTGCATATTAGTGTGTGCCGTCCTCCTCTAGAGCTTCGAACCCATTTTTAGTGTTTGCATCTTTGTCCAATGCATATAGCCAAGTGTAGATCGAGTATCATGAGTGACCCTCTTTAATTGGAAAAGATTAATTCATAATTTATGTTTCGAGTTTATTTTGGTACTTACTTTTGTCGATAGTATCGTGGTTTTCGTGTTTGCGATGTTGCCTCCTTTGTTCCTTTGTCCAATATCAGTATCAAGTGTCATTTCGAGAGCACAATTTTTGGTAAAGTTTTAGTATATTTTGTTTTTATTTGTTTGTTTTTATCTTATATGAACATTCTTTTTTATAAAATATAAAATATTAAAAAAAATTTTTTTTTTTACTAAAAATATTAAACTTTCTGCTTACACACTAAAAGTTGCACTGAGCTCTACTGGAACTGTGCTAGGGGTATACAAATTTAAATACATTTTTTGGCCTACTTGTTAAAATTTTTTCGAACTAAACTTAAACTTAAGTAGCAAACATATTTTTACTAAATAACGTAAAATCACAATCTTTTTCTATTTTTGAATCAAAAGTATATTTAAGGACTATCTAGGTTTTTATTTTTAGCTTATTCCATAATTTTTAAGCCAGAACGTTATGCGACAGCGGGTGTATTAAAAGGAACCGTCGGAGATTCTCCATGGATACCTAAAGAGTGATCAGGCTCAGTTTAGCCCGACAAACTATTCTATTATTGATACTAAGCCCACAAGGTATCATGGACACAACCTCTTAAAGAATTTAGGTAGTGTCTACACTGCTCGGAAAACATAGTTTAGTGCTTCTAACCGAACCACATTTGCTGCTGTTTTGATAAAACTTTTGCGATCTGCAAAATATTTCGAAAATATTACGCTTTGTAACTCGACTATGGCGAAGATCTATGTTTATTTCACTAACTCATTAATATTCGGTAGTGAAATTTAGTTGAGACGTACTTAAGATCTATGGAGAGGGAGGATCTTCGTGTATACTACGATTGGTCATCGAGGGGGGAGAAGGCATAAAAATTGGGTACGGCCCCTAGTACATATATACAAGTATTGTTTTTGTGTGGTAAAACCTCAAAAATTTTAAACAAAAATTGTCTTTGGGACCGGTTGTCCGACAATGTATTTCTAATTATGTATTTGTTTTTAGTCGCTCTAAATTCGAGTCCTATATCGAAGAAAATTCCAGCATGTCTGGAATAGCACCCAAAGTGTGACTTCTCCGGCTTGTGTGGTTCACGGGAGGTGTTTGATTTGCCTCCTACCACCCACGTCTGGGAGGCTTTCCACTACCTTGGGACGCGCCCTCTAGGAATTACAAGCTCTCCCGAGGAATAATTGTCGGTAAACATCGACACCGTAATAAGATAATAATAGTCAAAAAAAAGAAAGATGCGATGATGATGAAGAATAATCCGACTTACGAGTTACCTTTTTCACAGTGCTTCAGAAACTTGTGGCAAGCAAATGGGTGTATATGCTTTAAGAACAGTTTTCCAAAAAGATAGGCGACCATGGATCGCTTCAGGAAGTCCAACAATGTCCTAAAGGATAATGGGGCTTAATTCAGAACAGTTGGGAGTTTCAGCAAAATAAATTTTTAAGAATCAGTTAGTTTTTAAGTAATAACCGAGTGAAGAAAAACTCTCAAAAAACAAAAGGCGGGCTCCGCTTTCTGTCTATTTCGCTTGCCATTTGCACATTTTGAACGAAATAATATTAATTTTTAAAGTACCTCCGAAATGTGGAGTTGGCGGACCGATTGTAACCGAGGCTTTTTAGAAATCAAGCATATAAGACATTTTAAACCGGTTGATTGCTAAAAATTTAGGAAATCATCTGTCTTACTTTAGCTACTCCAGAACAACACAGATCGCCTCCAATTTCGGAGACTTTTCCAGAAAGTAAGCAATCTTTATTATTTTAGTCTTTAAGGGACTGATATCTTTTTATAGGCAGTCTTAGTAATAACCAGTTTTTGATGGAGCTTCTGGGTAGCCTAGATTGACATGGCATCCCAACAGATGAAAAAATAACTGGGCACCCTCAGATGGGCTATAAAAATGATCTGAGTCGAGTAAAAATGGTTGCAGGTTAGTAAAATTAGGATACCCAAAGAGAAGTGAGCTTATGAGTTATATATAGTATACGTATGTTATACATACATACATATGAATGCACAATATATCATCATGAATCGACAAACTTGGTTAGAATAGGGTTACCCGAAGGTCTGGTTGAAAAAAGCGGACATTCGACAACCGACACTACGGATTTTGAAAAGAATAGTTTTAGCTTTTAAGCGCCAAAATTTGTGTTCGAATCTGGTAAGAACGGAATTAATCACCTTCAAAGTTTCAAAGTTTATCTAACGCTAACTATTTATCATTAAAAATGAACATTAAAATGAACGAAGTACTAAAAATATTCATGAAAATCGCTCACTAAGAAATTTTATATGATTTTGAGGGGTTCTTTGGGACAAACATTTTGAAAATGCGCTAAACCTCGGGTTTTGTTTTCGTACTCTTATCCACTTTTGTGAAAAAAAATACTTAAATACTTGGTCAAAGATAAGAAAATATGTATGACAAAAGATGGAAGTTCTAATTGGTGGAAAAAATCAAATATTTCTGCAAAAAAACGAATACAAGAGAGAAAACTCGAAACGTTCTCATATAAGCGGACTCATGGTAACTCTAGATCTGACTGAAGAATATACGTATCTTTTGGTAAAATATGGTAATCCCTGCTCTTATAGTCTTTGAAATCCTTTTGATTATTCATTCACTTTGGAGTTGGAGATAGGAGGTATCGAAGGGTGATACACATTTGAAGGTACATAGGTATAGAGCATAAATAGTTTTGAGGAGAATGAAAAATTTCCTAATAAACACAAAATCCGGGATAAAAAAAAACACGAATGCTGCAAAAAATGTATAAGGTACAAGTGAGCCCGGCAGGTATTGTCCTGCCCAAACTTTTTGAATACTTTTAAAGTGTATAAACATCGTAAGATTCTCTAGTTAGCTTATCTAGACAATCATGACTTTCATGACTATTTAAAAAGCCCTATGGACGAACTTAAGTATTCTTAAGAGAGCTCGCATCTCTAATAAATTCATGCCCCACAGAAACTACATTTCAACCCCTTTGCGACTACGCTTCTGTCTGCACTTAATGTCCAATACCCGTTGTTGAACAATTTTCTACTATGCTATATTCACGATATTCACAAAAATGCGTATATCTCTCGAACCAATACACACAATTACATCACATTAGGCTTAAAACCTCCGTATTTGCAACCTCTAACATACCCAAAAATCAGTTTTGAAATTCATCGACGCGTTCATGAGAACATCCGTAACGCGGAAAATATAGGTTTCTTTTAAATATATAGAGTGCAAGGAACTGATTGAGTTCTTGTGAACAGTAAACTGGTTCAGTTTTTGTCAGGCAGCTTCACAAAATTATTTAAAATAACCAAATTGGCTTAAATTTGTTTACTATATTAAACAAAAATATTCTTAAAAGTATTTATGATTTTTATATTTGTTTGCACATTTGGGCAAAGTCTAATCAAAAATCATCCCAGAGGTTGTAGATTCGATTTCCTCGTAAAGCATGGTTCTGCACTTTCTACTTTTTTTATTCTCCTAATTTTTCCTGTTTATTCTTATCACTTATTCCCATTAACGGTGTCACAGCAGGCCTTGAACAAAAATGCTACACTATTTCATATAACTATCATACAATATTTTAACCATTGCTCTCTATTTCAGCATGATAAAAATATCCTAAGCCGAACATAAAAGTTTTCAGAATCCCAAATTACTTCGCCTTAATAATTTAGAATGTGTGACCATAGCTGCAGTGCTGACGACCCTACCCATTAGAAGTGAGCCTTTGGGTTTCAGGTGTGGCGCTCAGGTGTCAGCTGTGTAAATTGCTAGCAAATTTCAGCTTCAATGCATCCACATCAAAAAAAAAAGTAACCACAAAATAATCAAATTATTTACGCTGTGAAAATGTTGCAAGTTAAGCGTGTGGACAAACATTGAACCCGCCACCAATCCAATCGAATCCCATTGTACCTGTTATCAAACCAGCTCATCGAGTGCTGCGTGCTACCCCCACCAGAGATCATCTTTTTCAAGATTAGCTTACACGTGTTGTTGTTTGCTTAGACCTGGAACGTACTTCCAATCCTGTATCTATTTGCGTAAAGTATTTGTGTTGCCAAACAGTTTCATTCATGACCAGAAAGTATCCTTAGTATGTATCTATTATTGCCATTGCCAACCAAATACATTTAGTTAGTCATTTATGTATTTTTTTTTTATGTTTTGCATTCTGTATTTCGTATTCTGTATTTTTGTGTTGTATTTCCGAGGCTTCTAAAATCAATGAAATACTTTTCGGGTGGCATTCTTGGGGCTTCTTTTCCTACACAGCGCTTGAACAACGCTCTGGAGAACATAAAAGGCGTTCAAGTCATTCAACATGTTAATGTGGCTTGGCCAACATTAGTTAAGCAAATACGACGACCAGTAACCAATCTCTCAAAGGATGCGCTGGGTACGAACTAATGGACTTGCCAGTGTTTAATGTAGCGCATTAAGCGCAATTGTACAATATGTTCAGTAAAATACCTATTCAATTCCAAAACATATTTTATGCTTAGGATTTGTTAGAGGCAATGA
Source organism: Chymomyza amoena (assembly GCA_037043745.1). Taxonomy (NCBI): domain Eukaryota; kingdom Metazoa; phylum Arthropoda; class Insecta; order Diptera; family Drosophilidae; genus Chymomyza; species Chymomyza amoena. The sequence goes on from JBAMAX010002879.1 coordinate 106,779, forward strand.
AATTGGTCTGGAAATATTAAATATCTGGAACTACGCCAGTGCATATAATATACAGTGGCGGACAAAAAAATCCGTACTGCATGCGAGAACTTTGAATCAGCGTTAGCGTTGTAAATTAGCTTATATCGGTTAGAAATTTTTACCGATTTTGCACGATGGCAAGCAGCAGATTCGTCCTGAAAAATGAAATAATCGGAATACGAAAGATGCTCCTCAGTTAATGGTATAAGATGTTTGTCCAAAATTCGTTGGTACTTTTCTGCGTTTACAGTTTCATCAATGAGGGCCAGATCACCAACTCTATAGTAGGAAAAACATCCCCAGACCATACGGGTCCCCCTTGCCTTACAGTTCGTCTTAGGCACTCGTTTTTAAACCGCTCTCCAACTTTACGGCGTACGTAGGTCATCCCATCTGAACCAAAAAGGTTTATTTTGGATTTATCAGAAAAAATTACGTTTCTCCAATCATTTAAGGTTCAAGACTCGTGGATTTTAGCCCATTGTAGCCTTTTTTGACGCATTTTTAAGGTTAAGGCCGGTTTTTTTGCTGGCCGGCGAGCATTAAGTCCTTCCTCCACGAGGCGTCTTCGCACAGCCCTTGTGCTAATGTTGACTCCTCCAGACTGGACAAATTCGGTCCTTATGTCTTTAGCGGTTTTGAACCGATTTTCCATACTTAAACGCTTCAATATCCGATTTTTCTGAGCCAGGATTTCTCTTAAGGCTGCCGGATTCGTCATAATTGGTAAGAAATTGACCTATCGAAGATTTGCGGAATCCAACTTTACCACTTATAGCACGGAGGCTCAAGTTTTCGGACCGCAGAGCCAATATGGCTCCTTTATGCAAATCAGTCATTTGAGACATTTTTCACTATTATTTTTTTTTCACTTCCCAGAAATCTTTGAGATCATAAAACTTATCACCTATTAAAAGTTCAATAACACACGATTACAACTAAAAAATTTCAAGTTTAACGATGCTTCAAAGTTCGTATTTACAAGCGCAAATTATGTGTCCGGATATTTTTGTCCGCTACTGTATAAGCAGATGCGTTAGGATGACATATGACCTTTGCTAAGCTTCTTGCTTTAAGTGCTTTTGTCCAAAAACTACTGATGGATACTATTAATTTAAAAATTTTGAGATTTACGGTCTTCGAGCCATCTCGAAGCATGCCCGGTCTTGCAGTCACTGACCACGATCAATGCACTGCGAGAGCGCTTTTTCAGATTCTTAAAAAGTAGATTTGTGGTCTTCGAGATGGCTCACTAACCTCAAACGACGCAGTGCAAGAGCTCTCGTTCAGATTTCTCTGCCTTTCCAGTATGGCTAAAACTGATACAAGTTCACTTTGCACCCATCACGTGAGAGAGTTATATTATTATAACTTTTTTAATTTAATGGCAAAGAAGAGGGTTCATGGCCTGACGATGGTCACCACCGGTCCCATACTTTTCTCCCCACTCGTTGGGTCGTGCAAAAGTGCACAAGTAACGCCGTGAACAACTCTCATGACGAAGCATAAGCAGAGTACAGCTGGACTAACAAAAATCAGACTATTAAAATGATCATTTACTCGTAGCCTGCTTTGTTTTTGTGAAAAAATGATTTTGTTATAAATATTGGACAGTGCAATATGTATATAACTGACGAAGACAACTTCACCTAGATCTCTCCCGGCACTAATAGTATCAGCTGCGAAGCTGAAAGAAGGACATTACTTTTGCTGATCCAATCATATCCGTTTAAAGACTCCCTTTCTGGAATTCCCTTTAAAGATGCCGTCTTGATCTCTCTTCTACGTAGCTGTATCGAAAAGAGGGAATACAATAGCGGTGCCAAATCTGGACTTTAGACTAATAATTATTATAATCAGTCAAATGTTTGATCACTGCTCAGATTACAGAAACGGCTTTATCTTGGCCACCTTCATTCCGAGGATCTCCGCTGCGGTTTTGCCGAGTTTGACGCAAATTTTACACGATTAAAAATCATCTCGATGACACTTCTTAACAAGAATTTACAAAAATCTACATGCTTCAGGCGAATGGAAAAAATATCGTTCACGCATAGGTGCTTCCACCGACCTTAGTCCCACTACTATGCTTCGAATTCATTTCGAGACATTCCAGCTATAATGCTCCCTGCTCGACTTTAAAATACCATTACCGTAAGAGGTCGCTCGAATTTACACCCAATTATGCAAAAATTAATCGGTATCCAAATAACATCTCAAAGAGGTAATTGCAACCTACTGGAAAGCGCTTAGACACAAGAGTGTATCTCCAGGAAGTAATAAACAGGCCTATTTTAGTCCAAATGAGCTATTACGGCGAAAAAGTTATAAACAACTTTTTTAAATAATTTTCTAAGCAAAGGTCTTCAAAATCTGTTATTATTCCGAAGTACTCAACGAATTTTAATTAAAGTGTCTGAAACGATCCTTCCAATGATAATTAATAACAAAATGAGCCAGTGGAGCTAAACTAAAAGCTAAAATAGTGGCGAAAAAAGAGGACGAATGGGGCCAAGTTCTAATGCAGGAATTGTACAGCCCACAATGATGATGATAGCTAAGAGTGACGATGTTTTTTAGGTTATGGTCTTGGGGTCACTGAATCCGAATCCGAGGTCACAAAACTCCTGTTTTCTGAGAGACCTTCCGAAATATGATTTTTTTATTATCTCCTCGGATTTGGATTCCATATGAGTCTTTGTAGTTCGTAATTATTACTGTCAACCAATATATCCGCTAATCACATAACAAACATTTGCAAGTGGGAAGATTTGGATTTTGCTATTTCTTTGCTAATGACAGACTTATGAAAATCAATGCTTATTCTTTACTCATAGCTTGCTTAATTTTAAGCTAATAGTTATCGTAGATAAAGCCTTTAAAGATATACACAAAATTGGATCCATTAAGAGCCCCTTCCAAGCAAACTGCAATTCAAAACAAAAAGTTTCCGGAAATTTCCATTTAAAAGACGCGCGCAAAATAAATGGGTATATTTCTTTTTTTATTAGGTTGGTAGGACTGTTTTTGACGTCTTGTCATAATTCTGGTAGACTTGGGCAGGGATGGCTCATAGAATCAAAACGCTTCCCTCTTAATGGCAATTTGAGTTTGGGGAACAGGAAAAAGTCACACGGTATTCATATCTGGTGAATACGGAGCCTGAGCGACCTCATTCGTTTAGTGTTTGGCTCGAGAAGACTTTAAAATTATCCCGAAAAAATTACCCACCTACTTCATAGGAAGGAGCTACAGCAACGCACGAAAGGGAGCGTACTTGAAGGTGTTCTCATATCTCGCAATTTAAGATTTCTGAAAGAAATCCTATCCATCCAAACCCAGAATATCTTACTTATTTAAAATATGGTATGATTACCATGGGGAATAGATAGCTACATCTTCAAAGTTGTAAAAGATTTCGTATACTTGGGAACCAGTATTAACGACACAAGAAATTACGTCAGCATGGAAATACGTTGATGGATTTATCTTGTTAACTGGTGTTACTTTGGGCTAAGTAAGGAATTATAGAGTAAAGCGCTCTATCGGCACAAGAAAATAACCCTTTACAAATCCCTCATCATTCCCGTTTTGGACATTGTCACCATTCAATAAGGCGATTTTAGGGGCTTTCGAGAGAAAAATCCTCCTCTTTGGACCGATAAATGTGAATGGTGGCTTCCGTGAATGAACCACGATATGTAAAGTACGATATTAGAGAGTGAGTGACTTATCACACTGCCCTCGTACTTGACATTATTGTGTTTATAGCCGTATATTCCCCAAATAAAAGTAAAACAAAGAATGTCTTTATTAAAATTATTAGTAAGTTCAATTTTAAATTTTTGAGCTGTCTGCTACTTAGAACTCGATTCAGAGCCAGGTTGACCAAGAGAGTATCGATGACATTGTTCGCTTGACAGTTGTCGTAGATGACATTTGTGAGTTCCTGGTTCCCGAATAACCAACAGCTGTATGAGCCGGCTCATAACCCACTTCTTATTAAAAACCTAAGCCTGCTTATTAAAAAGGCGCGGGCGACTTATTGCTAACCAAGAAGTGTCTGTGCATATCCTTCATAAGACACATTGTCCAAAACGACTTGAATTACAGAATGAATGAACTTGGAATTGAAACAGCTCGGTTTTGTTTTAGGATACATACCGTGTCTCCATGTCCTGTGACAATATGTTGTGGTTGTTGTTTGTACTACGAAATTACACTTGAGTGAAGCGCGCCAAATTAAATTTTTTCTTCTGTTTTTTGTAAATTGATACTTTGAAGGGTTTGGCAGTGTCAAGCAGGCCAGAGTCCCTTATCAATGGGTAGTTCCATTGACAGCCCTCGACATATACGCACCAATGAAACAATCAGACTGTCAGCTACTGTTTGTTGTTTTTTTATGCGCTCAACAGACAATTGGAAAATCATTTCCGCAAATAGAAGTGCTAAAAATCGAACGTTGTCAACTTTCCCGGGAGGGGAGGGTTGCTCTAACCAACAATTATCCTCTAGACGGCGCTTGTCAGCCACGTTTTGTTATCAGCGCTTTTGGCAAACCGCAAATGATTATCCTGTTAATCCTTTGGATAAATATTAAATTTCAATTATAGTTGTTAAAATGTTATTAGCTGCTGGTGAGCACTATCTATATAGATCCTACGCCTACCAGAAGTCACGTGCCAACAAGGCGCTGAAGATGATAATCATCAAATGTTACCGCAACGGGGTGCATCACTTTGGCACAGACAATGGGACTAGATAGGCCTGCAAATTTATCTGATTATATGCGTGTATGTAATGAACCCTCAATGAGGTCCCCGGAGTGTGTGCATATATCCTTTTGCCTGCCTCCCTTGCAACAGGTGAGAAAAAGGAGGAACGCTTTTGTGTGAGAATTTTTTGGCTATGTCGAACTCTTGGCCCCTAAACATATCAAATTTCCCCTCAACGCTGTGATTTGTCGTTTTTATTAATTCTCATGAACTGAAATTGAGCTGTCCCCAACAAGAACTTGAGTTGACTTGTAAGTAAAACAAAAATTAATTTAATTAAATTGCTTTAAAAACAAATGCAAAGCAAGCAAAAAGTATTTACTTGTAATTAATAACAGAATTTTCCAGCTAACATAAGAGAGAGCGCTTGAAAATGTAATTAAGAGCGAGCTCTGTTATTGGCGTGCTTGACGACTGTTAATAACAGTGTTGATTAACAGCGCTTATTAACAGCGCGCTCTTTTGCACTTTAGAGTGGTGCCAAATTTAAGAAATGCAAAATGCAAATTTTTTATAATAATTTTTTACAACTTGAAATTATTGCAACTCGAGATTAAAGTTTTAAGTGAGTAAAATAAACCTAAAACGATTTTTGTTTTTATAGCATAAAAGTATTTTTCGTAGACAGACGTTATATTTGTGAATACATTTCTCCAATTGCTTCCACCCAATTTTTAGTTACAAATCAATTTAATAACCTAAAGACTGTTTTATTTTATTTAAATAAAATAAATACAATTTTGAGGCAATGAAGCAAGTGGATAAGCGGTGAATAATAATTTGTAAAAAGCTAATTTTGGATTCATAATTTAAAAAAATTTTATGAAAAATGATTAAGGTATTCAAATTCACTGTGGAGTTGAAAAGTTGCCCCAATACTGAAATTGCAAAATACGCGGCTTATGAATAAAGTGGTTAAGTTTGAACGTATCCATTTCTGATTTGTCTTAAGTAAAAATTTGTAACATTTTCAAATTGTTTCTTTAGCCACTTAAAAACAATAATTGCTTAGTTAAGCCAATTAAAAAATACCGAGATATTTGTATATATACCCTTTCTTCTCAACTCAAAAGCTACAAACTAGAATAGGGAAAGTTGATTTGAAATTAATACTGCGAAATTCAATTAAGAACACTTTCTAAAAGGGATCAAAAAATAAATGTTTGGTAAAAAAAGATGGAAAAATCACTGAGTTAATAGTGAGTCCAGGCTCAATTAAAGCTTCGAAAATTCCGTTTGGCATCGAAAGAACCACCTTTTGAAATTCAGAAAGTGGGATTTGAGCCAATTCTTCGGTAACAGTCATGCGAAGCTCTTGCGCCGCGTCCGCCAGCGTAGACCCGACGAGACAGGTTCTCCCACATATTCTCAATGGGTTTCATGGAGTGTATTATCCTAGGGTTTTCAAAATGTGGGCGGCTTACTCCAGGTATTCAATTCTAAAAACATTTGAAACTCCCATTTTCTTCGTAATCAATCTAGATCTACAAGCCACGAATAAAAATAAAAAAATTATTGAAAATTTTTGAATTTACGTTCAAAATAGCACTCTTACCGAAACTTTGCTAAAAATTACGAAAAATTTCATATGAATGGATAAATAAGGACCAAAACGTAAATTTGACAAATTTATCTTCTAAACATAATCTATGGGTAATTCAATTATCTACAGTTTGTCAAAAAAATTTGGAACTTGTTTTTCGGTTTTAGCGTTCCATTTTATTATTGTTATTTAAAGAACAGATTTTTATTAATTGCTTGATTATTTGAGTCTTCAGTTATTTCAGTTTAGCCGAATATACTACAAAAAAGAGGAAAAAGTGAGTGTTTAAGACAAAGCTTCAAAGTTTGAACGTCCCTCATAAGTTCTTTAAAAAAGGATTTAAGCAAAATGCTAAATTTTGAAAAATTGTTTAATAACAGCTGTCTAAAATAGATTTTACTCAGGTCGTATATTCAAGAATTTTGAACATAAAAAATGTACAAAAAATTTTAAATATTGGACACGATATTGATTTCGTAATCAGGGAATACTAAAATACGGCTTGGGCAGTGCACTTTTTGAAATGCTACTCAACTTCAGCATTAGCGGAGCCCATGGGATTTCTGCCCCGATTTATAGAAACTCTAAAACTCTAAACAATAAAATTGTTTAAATACCTAAATTTAAAAGGTATCAGTCAAGGTTGTGACAGGCAGTTTAATATCCTGTAGGCTGTCCAAGGAGGGTTTTTGGTTCCAAAAATGGACTGACAATTTTTTGCGACTTCTGATATATATTATATATAGGTATGTTTCACTTCGATGTGAAAAACCACCCAAACCCAAAACCTGTATCCGCACCTATACTGTACCTTTCTAGGAAATAATTATATTCCTGCATATTTTTTCTTGGAACTTTCCAATTGAATAACTTTTTATGTAGAACAATAAAAATAAGTTTCATAGATCTGAATAAGAATCAAAAATTACGAAAGTCGAAAGATTATAAGGTTTAAGACCTCAAATAACAAATTTATAAAATTAAATAAGTTTAGCCATGTTTATTTGCCTGTTTGCCGGAGATACTATAGTTTGTTTTTAAATATTGACCGTTTACAATCTTGAACTCGATAGAAATTCAAATGGATTTAAAAACTATGGAAGATATCAAAAATTTACTTTACATTTTGGATACCCCTCAACTCGCTCCTCAGTTTCACTCTATTAACTTTTAAGATCTTTAACTATTGACCTAATTTACTTTTCAAAAATGTTTTCAAGTGGGCCAATAATTGTTTTAATCAAATAATTGAAAATGTGAAAGGTACAGATCGAGGATAAAGATAAAATTTTGCTGAGATGCAGCGGGGCCACCTTCAGTCAAATGGAAATATGGTATATGTATACCTATAGCCCATATCATCTCTAATGGGCAAAAACTATTTACTATTTATTTTAAAAGGTAAGGCTTTAGGCTATAGAGTGATTTCGAAAAAACGAATCAACGAAGCTTAAAAAATTTGAGTCAATAAAATCCCAAACCTGACAAATTTCGAACACAATTTCATGCAAAGCAATTTTCTTTCAAAAAATCTTTATTAATGAAAATAGACTTAAACTAGAATATGCTCCCCCATAACTATAATTAGCAAATATTGAACAGGCATTAAGAGATTGCATAATTATACAATCCAGCTGAATAAATGTCTATGAGAATATCAACTCTCTAAATCTTGGGATCTTGTGGTGTCAATTTCGCAATCTTAATCGATTCCTCCCATATTTTGCGGCCCTTTTCCTCATCGAGGGCAGCGGCATTGAGCGTAGCCTCCTTGCAGTCCATATAGTATTTGCCCGAAACATTGGCCACCTCATCGGATGTGGCCAAATAGATAGTGGTCTGTGCGCCCGCTTTGGTAGTCTTGAAAAAGCCCTTTGTAATCGCCATCATTGGCAAGTTAAGCGGGAAGGGAATATTACGCCAAATGCCGGAATCAATCATGCCGGGATGCAAAAAGTTAACAGTCACATTGGTGCCCTCCATGCGCTTGGCCAGCTCACGTGCAAAGTAAATGTTGGCAAACTTGGAAACATAATACAAATAGGCAGCTGGGAAAGTGCCAATGGGATTCAATTTGTTGAGATTCACCGAAGCCAAGCGATACAGCTCGGAAGCAACAATAACAATGCGCGAGGGAGCGCTTTTCTTAAGCAAATCAATGAGCAAGTGCGTCAGCAAGAAAGGTCCATAGTGATTGGTGGCCATGGTCAGTTCGATGCCATCCTCGCTGGTCTGACCACGGAAAGCCAAAGCCATGCCAGCGTTATGTATGAGCACATCGATCTTGGACTCTGTCTTGTTAATATCGGCAGCAAAGTCACGCACGGATTTCAGCGAACCCAAATCCAGTTTCTTGACGACAATTTTGCTGTTGTTGGTCTCCTTGATGATTTCATCTTAATAAAATAGAAATTATTATTAAGTCTATAAAGCGACAATCTCTTAAGCCGGCTTACCCTTGACCGCATTGGCCGTCTCCAGATTTCTGCAGGCCATTATAATACGCGCACCGCGTCCTGCCAAATCCTTGGCCGTCTCCTTGCCAATGCCGCTATTGGCGCCAGTTATAATAACAGTTTTTCCCTCCATTTTTGTCTGTGAATTAAGTCAAAGGTTAATTAGTTAAACGTCTAATAAAAAAAAATCGTGTGTCTGTGTGGGTTATGTAGTTAAAGGTAATCATAGCCTATGTAATGAATCATTCATTGACCATATAAAGAGTGTTTATTATAAAAAAATTATAAAATTTTTATTGCGCTTATTAACTGCATATAATATACTTGTAATTGTTAGTACCAGACTAAGCTGAAGCCGGCTCAGCTCTTAAACTATGTTAGCAGTATATTACTGGAAAGTTTTTTTTTGTTTCAAAGAGATCTCTACTGTAACTGATCTTTATAGGTGGGTAACTTTATTGTTCTTGATGTCAACTGCAACTTGGAACTTTGCGTTAATTAAGTAAACACACACTACAGCTCGATATTTGAGCTCTGTGGTAATATATACTATGTTCCATAGAGATAGCTAGATGCCACAAACAATGCGAGAACTGTACAGAGAGAGAGTGGAATGAAGAAAATGGGGCAATTGTTGTTATGACGTCGACATTTGTATACTCTATCTATGTAATTAACAGTGGCAAGTTTTGTTTGACCAAATACATTATATAAAACAATATGTAATAAAACCGTCACTGATGAAATTATAAGACTGAGATTCTTTGGCAGTCGTTAAGGTGATTTATATTTCATTCAAATCAAGGAATCAAGGAAATATACATTTTGTTCGACAAATTACAAATTTTTATAATGGCAAGTTTACAAATTTTTAATAAAACAGCCACACAAAAAAAGTATTTTTTCGGGTCTTGAGGTCATACTATATTGACTATATGTTTTCGGCATTGCTGAATCCGAGTCCAAGAACTTCAGGATTCTGACATAACCTCAAAAAACCTGTTGCAAAATTTTATTCGACTCCGGGGGTTAGACCATGTTTATGATATGTTTTTGGGGTCGTTGAATCCGAATCCGTCGTCCAAAAAACAATAGCATGTCAGGTTGTTGTATATTGAACAAAAATCAGTCAATTTTATGAAGTCTTTTGAGGCTATGTCGAAACCCTGACATGCTGGAGTTCTTTGGACCTTGGATTCGGATTAAGCGACCAAAAAATTACAATTCTTAAATTTTTACCGGTTGTGATGAAACTCGAAAGCTACGTCAAAGAAGCTATTTAAAATGTTGTGGTAAGTATCAAGTAAATATGTTGACGGGTATAGGAGAAAACACGGTAAATCGATTGCGGGGGGTGGGTAGTCCGCATCGATAAAATTTGTATATGGATTTGTTCATTAGAGCTACATGAATCATCTTGCCAAAAAGTGTAATTCGATGTCACTTCTTACAATAATTTGGTAGAGTCAAATATTGACGCAGTTTTTAGGAAAGGGGAGGTGAAATTTGCATATTTTTGATTATCGGGTTTTTCAATAGGGGCGCTACAAAAGTAGACCAATGGGGACAGCAAACGACATTTTTTTTGACATTTCTCTTCAGTAAGATTTGCCATTTCATCATGGAAAGATATACGATCGAACAACTAGTCGAAATTATTAAAATTTACTACCGAAATTCGGAGCTAGTTGCCTCAACTTTAAGAGCGCTACGTCCATTTTATGGTCGCCATAATTGTCCTGCTAGATCTACAATTGAGCGTCTTGTGGAAAAATTTGAATCCACAGGCACAGTATGAAATGTTCCCGTGCCAGTGAGACAAAAAAGTGTCCGTAGTGTCGAGAATATTGCTGCCGCTAGCGCATCAATTGAGGAAGACATCTCTGCCTATATCCTTACAAGATCAAATTGACGCAAGAACTGAAGCCGCTTAACCACCAGAAGCGTCGTATGTTTGTGAATTGAGCTGAGCAAAAACTTGAAAATGATCCGGATTTTCATCCAATAATCATCTTCAGCGATGAGGCTCGTTTCTGGCTGAATGGTTCGTCAATAAGCAAAATATGCGTTATTGGTCAGGCAGCAATCCACACGTACTCCATGAGTCACCATTGCATCCCGAAAAAATTAAGGTTTGGTGGGGGTACCGGCATGTTACTGTAAATGGGAATCGCTACCGCTCAATGATAAGCGAATATTTTTGGCCCGAATTGGATGATATGGACTTGGACAGTATGTGGCTTCAACAGGACGGCGCCACAAGCCACACAGCGAATGTCCCAATCGATTTATTGAAAACCAATTTTGATGAACGTGTTATCTCACGAAATGCCCAGTCAATTTGCCGCCTCGTTCGTGCGATTTGACGCCGTAAGACTATTTCCTGTGGGGCTACTTCAAGTCTATGGTCTATGCCAACTAGCCAGCGACAATTGATGAACTTCGTACGAATATCGAACATGAAATTGCAGCAGTATCGGCCGATTTATGCTTGAAAATCGTCGAAAATTGAGTTCATCTTCTGGACTTCTGCAAGCATCGAGTTCCATACATAATGGCATCGAATGTACTTTCACAGGAATAAAGAATTTTATTGATATCCAAAACCGTCTTTGTTTTATTTAAAAAAAACTTTTGTAGCGCTCTTATTGAAAAACCTTTTATATGCGTGGAACTATAAGGCATCACTCTGTTAAATTTGAGATGAAAATATTAATTGGTGAAGCCATAACACGCGAAAATCTACTGCGAGGGATCGATGAAAGATATCTACACGATTCAACAAAGTTCAGCTGGTAAAGTTTTGTATCTCTAGCACTCTAGTCTTCTAGATCTAGGACGAACGGACGGACATGGCTCAATCGCGATCCGAGTTTATGATAAGCATTTTGATATAAAGGGCTTAGGATCTGCCACGCCTTCTTCTGTCCGTTGAACAAATCTACTATACCCTTTGTACTTTTAAGTACAGGGTATAAAAACACTATCACATCAGGCTGCTCTGACTTCAAAAACAAAATTCCTTTTTCAAAACCAGTTTTCCGGCTGTCGCTGCATCTAAATCTAACTTTAAAAAAAAAATAATTGTTTTGGTGGGTTTTTTAAGATAATGTTAGAAGCCGGCTTAAAGGGGTCAATAACCCCCAAAAAAAACACGCAGAAAACATGATCTGATGTTTGGTAACGAAAGTGATTTTTTATTTATTTGAAGACAAGAAGCGTAAAAAAGAGAGACACGAAAGACATCTCTAAACCTTACAATCCTCTTGTCTATATTATGTTGGTCTATTATATAACATTTTGATTAAGGTCGCATTTTCATAAATTACATAACATGATAAATTATTTAAACGAGCGGAATCGAGATATATGCAAAAAACTAATTTGATGGACTTTGAACTTTGGTTTTCGAAGCTGCTCATATAAGATACATTGCGAACTTTGGCCCAGCTTATATTTATCCAAATTTTAAGCTTATAAGTTATAGGAAAATAATAAAAGAGGGCCTCTTACTAAGTGTTACAAACTTCTTTACAAATCGAAAGTACTTTTTTTTAGTAAAATAAGAGTAGAAAGCTATAAAAAGTGTTAAGCATTGCAAAAGTAAACCGCATGTATGCAAATGTCTTTAAAGATTAGTTGTAGTGGAAAAAAAAATCTGAGTATTAACTAACGGATGTTGGGTACTTTGTTGGTGGGAAAAAAACACATTTGGAAGAGTAGTAGAAGTGTGTGAATGGATTTCTGGATTGACAGGGGGGGTTGCTGTTTTACCTCGGTGAAACAACGGCCCGCTGTTATGCGTAAATAGAAGCGTATGCTCAGCAAGGTGGCAACAATGGCCGCACTGAAGGTCATAAGGAAGATATCGCGCAGATAATGCTCAGTTGGCAACCAACCCAAGACGAAACCCATCCTATAAAAATGCAAAATAGTTTATATAATTTCTCCACGCAACGAAAACAATGCCAACTACACAACGGGTTTGCTTGTATTATAACGATGAGCCAAGTTTGAAAACAAGTTTTTTTTTTTTTGGTAGGTATTTAAACTTGACTTTTATTTGGTTTAGCGGGTCTGTCGTGTGGATTGGTTAGCTTGGCTCAAATGCTAATAGTTTATCAATGTCGCAAAAGTTATGTTAAGTCTATCAACTCTTTAACAAATTAATTTTAAATAAAAAAATAAACCAAAATCGCCAACATTAACACTTTCACTTTTCATATAAGCCAAAGCGCATACATAATTACAAACAATTTTAAATATGTCGACAAAATTATGAAACACTCTACCAAGACGACAGTGGCCCAAAGTTCATTACAAACTGAAAGCGCTTCAAAAAGAGTTGTTTTTTTTTCTTTTTGGAATTTATTTTGCTGTCCACGTCACTAAATACAAAAAAAAAGTAGCTTCTTTTGTTGGCTCTGGCTCTATAAGACTGTGACTGGCTTTTGGTTACGCTTCTCTGCTTTGCTTTACACTGGGAGCAGTCCAAGACCAGTGCACACACACTCAGCTCTACCCCGCCCCTTTCTCGCTCAATGCAGCTGCCTTACTAGAACTGACCCGTTTTGTTGGTAACAATCGAAGAGAACCAACCCAAGAACTGCAGCGTCAGCTCCTTGACAGACATTTCCCTTTTCGTATAATTTTTTGCAAACTCACCTTCTTTTTGTTGTTGCTGTTGTTGTCTGCTTTATTGTCTTGCTTTTGATTTATAATTTATTAACGCTTGCTATTGCACTTGGTCTTCGCTGCACGTATCTTCTTTGAAAAATAACAACCAACCTTCGCCTTGAACGTTTGCTGACAGACTGTGCAGAGTTGTAGCCGCGATCGGCATTTGTGCTTATTATTGTTATTGCTATGTACATACATACATACATACATATATACATATACATAGCTCTATTCGATGTTGTTATTGTTGTTGTTGTAGCAACAGGTTGCTGGCTTAAAGCTTACAAATCTGTGACGTAGCTATATTTCTTTCGTTGTATCTTTTACTCGTGCTAAGAAAAAAATATCAAGCAATGCAGTGAAAGATAACTTGAAAGAGAGGAGCCAGAGAAAGAGAGAGCTTTTTGAAAGCTTTTCGTTTGACAGTTTGTCGCTCAAGTCTTTCGTTTTCTCTGCATAAAGTCGGGTATGTTGACTTTGCTATATTATTTATAGCTCATAATTAGGGTTACCAGATAGTCTCAATGAAGAAAGCGGACATTCCACAACCAACACTAACACATTGATATATAAGAGAGGACGAAATACACAAAACCTGCAGGAGGACCGCTCACATAGAAATTTTTTATGATTTTAGGAGGGATTTTCTTGTGTTTAAAATGGAAAGTACATATATCCAGAAGTTCGAATTAGGCGGTGAAGAGCAACAAATTTACTAAAACGCAGCTTTTTCTATTTTAAACCAACCCTTTGCTCTTTTTTGTTTATGGTGTGTATCAAAAAATTTTAGATCTCAAAAATATATATAATACTGAAATCATGCAAGTTGTTCGCAAGTGAGAAAGCTTTACAGGGGTGCCACAGAAAACCAATTCGATTTCAATTCCAATTCTTGGTGCCACAGACATGGCTAACAAGGGTTTTAAAAAAGCCAATTCCATTCAATTTCGACACAATTCCAATTCTTGGTGCCACAAACATGACCATGAGCGGTTTTAAAACCGTTGCTAGCCATGTCTGTGGCACCAAGAATTGCAATTGCATCGAAATTGAATCGAATTGGTTTTCTGTGGCACCCCTGTTAGAGTCTTTCCGCGTTTTAGTAAATTTGGCGCACTCCAACGCCTTAAATACGCACTTCTTGATATACCTTCCTATATAAATACAATTTGAAATTCAATTTAAAAAATTTTTTGCCTTGGAAAATTTTGTGTACGACTTATTAAATTCGAGATAAATGGGCTAAAACATATGTCAAAATAACGGAAAACCCTACGGCCAAGAAGGTCACCATTTTGGTTTTCGACTTTTTGGATGTTTTTAATACATTAAGCAAGAGAAATTCCAGAATGCAATTTTTTCCTGGTCACAACCTATTTTTACTGTGCTAGAACTCGAGATAGAAAAAGCTAACATATTCGCTTAAAAGTGGTGACATGGAAACCCTACTCATAATATGAGGGGTTCACAAATTTAAACCAGATTATTCGCTGTATGTAACACGAGACAACGTGGCCTTCATTTCCTTCCCTCCAGCTTTATTTTTACTTAAATATGCAATTGTAAAACAAACGGCTTTTATCGGATGTCGACGTCATTAAAAGACTCTCTTAATAGCTACTTTTGCACTTTAACTGCTGATAACTGAGATTATGAAAAATTCTCACGCGAACGACTTTGGGGTACCCTTACAATTGCAAACAATTAAATATTGTATGTTATATGAATATTCCTTATACAATAAGGAATATTGGAAAGTTTAAAAAAAAGAGTTCGTTATCGAAAAAAAAGTTACTTGCTAGGGAGCTCTACCTTCTACTCGCGCTGCTCTCGCCTACACCGACGTTCCCTACGAGAATATATATATTCTTATATACAAATGTCAACGACGAAAACCTTTTTATATAATAGTGAGAAAAGCAGAGGAACTTCCTCAACGTGAACTTGCACGGGAGTAGAATATTCAATACATTTCACAGAAATTTTTTATACGGAGAGCATATGCGTAAATATTCGAACCATATTTACCTGCACATACCGTAGGGTACATAGGGTTATGTTTGTGTTAGCCAAAAAATTATGTAACATAGAGAAGGAGTCGTCGGAGACCCACTAAAGTTAAAGTATGATCGGGGTGACAAGAGAAGTCGATATACCCATATCATCCAGGGTTACATATATGTTAGCTACCATTTTTTGATATTAGACAAAAGAGTGCAAATAAGCTCCTTTTATAGGATTGGAATAGAGAGCAACGCGTTTTTCTCTACCTACTAAAAATTTCAGCCATTTAGCTGTTCGAAAAGATCGAAAGCATTAAAAATACATTTTACATTCATTTATTATTTTTTATAATTATAAAGTAGAAGTTAATTCTCAGCGATTCTAGCGATTGACTTTTATTAGAAACTTTACAATGTAAGGCTTAAACTAGTAATCCAATAAGCATTGCACTATGGGCCCAGATTCTCATATTTTGGCCAAAAATTTGGCATTACCATAATAATTTATTTAGAATGATAAAATTTTACAAACGTGTTTGTAAAGGATTGAGTTTCTATTTTTCTG
This sequence comes from Chymomyza amoena, assembly GCA_037043745.1. Classification (NCBI taxonomy): domain Eukaryota; kingdom Metazoa; phylum Arthropoda; class Insecta; order Diptera; family Drosophilidae; genus Chymomyza; species Chymomyza amoena. Next base: position 122,822 of record JBAMAX010002879.1, read on the forward strand.
GGAAGTTTGAGCCTTCTTAATTTTTTTCTTAGATATAGATAATCCAGACAAAAAAATTGGAAAAATTTAAAGAAAAAACTGTTTAATGGAATTGGACTATATTTGACATAGAGGTAGATATGAGCTCCAAATACATTGAAAAATAGTCTAGTCTAAAATAGTGCTCTTTTAAATTCCGGAAAAATTTTCAATAATCCATATTCACCGCTGCGCTCGGCACGTCCTTCCTCGCTCGTCTAGATCTGGAATCTTTCCGATTGGTAAACATCGTCCGATTGATCGATGAGTGATTAATTTCATCATAAAATTTTCAACCACTCGCCATCTTTACATTTTAACCATGTTTGATGGAGATTTGGTAGTTTTCTTCTCGGCATTGTAAGCCGTACTGTTATTAATGTTTTCGTGCACTAATAATGTTAACCTATAATGGCGACAGGATGTCTTTTTTTTATTTTTTCACGTTCAGTCAAGACAAACCACAGATTGAAAAATATTGCGTAACGCGCCGTCCGCGAAAGCCGCGAAACAGGAGGTATGGAAGGCTTCGCGGCTAACTTCGCGCCCGTGAACACACCATGAAGGTATAGTCGATAAATGTGAAAAAAATGTTAGAAGTGGCAACCCTTATCTCTTAGGGGTATGAAAAATAGATGTTGGCCGATTCTCAGACCTGCCCAATAAGCACACAAAATTTCATGAGAATCGGTCGTTTTCGGAGGAGTATGTTCACACAAAAACCAATATTCACAATCCCACGAACCAATTCACACAAACTCATCGCAATAGGCTTAAAACTTCGGCATTGACCTCTAACACACGCAAAAATCAGATTCATCAACTCGTTTATGAGAACACCCATAATACGTAAAACATAAGTTTCTTCTTATATATAAAATTCTAGTTTCACAATGTTAGTTACCATACTCCTCCGAAACGGCTGTACCGATTCTCATGAAATTTGGTGTGCCTAATAAAATAAAATTTATAACGTTTATAATTTGTGTGTTTCCTTTCGACAAAAACAATTAACTATAAAATATTAGTTAATCTGACAATGTACACAATGCCAACCTAAATTAACAAAAAAAATGTTGCATTGGAAAATCAAATTGTCCTTTTAGTAGTTTCGTCGCAATTAGCGGACAAAATTGTGAATCTAAACCATTCTCAGATCCCCTTGAACACAGACAAAAAATTTCATCAAAATCGGTCCAGTCGTTTAAGAGAAGTTCAGTGTCATACACACTCACAGAAGAATTATATATATAAAGATTACATATTATCTTACAATTTACGTGTCAATTTTTTTTGAAACAAAACAAAAATTTTCAAATTGACATCTAAACTATACAAAATAAAACTTTTTCAAAAATGGTTATTGTAGCATACTTTTATGCAGCTAAGAAATTAAAAAAAAAAAAATTTTTCTTTGGTATATTTTTTAATAAAATTTTCATATAGAAAATTCAAATTCGGAAATCCATGAAGAATTACTTTTTCTCGTAAAATATATAAAGAAATTTATAAAAAAAAATTTCGATCAAATATCAAGTGGTAGTCAGAGGTACCTTTGAAGCAAAGTAGCCGAATGATAAAAAGAAACCAACAAAACCTATAACTACTCGAATATATTTAAAACCGAAGAGTTCTAAGCTCAATTTTATTTTTTTTTTTTTTTGAAGTAGTATTTATAAATAATAAAGTGAATGAAGAATTCGTAGCTAGATGTATCATGGTAAATGAAGATTTTTTCTGTAAATTATCACGAAAGCTCACAAAATGCAGAATGTCAACTTTGATTGCCAATAACTTAAAAAAACTTATATGTTAAATCATATATAATTATTATTTTTGTTAAAATTTTGACTTTCTTCTGGGGGATTTTTGGCCAAAATCCGGCTACGGGGCACATTGTGCATCGGCGAAGCCCAAAATAGCTTGGAAAAATTTGGGACTAATTTCCAAACGAAACAGCTACTAATGATAACACAAAGCTAAAGCACTTTTCAAAACTCAAGTATCCAAACTTCAGTGTCAGTTCTAAACTCATATAATTTTTAAAATTTTTTTATTTAAAGTCCACGTTTAAACCATAAAACTCAAGTACATAAGTACATACATATATCAACTACTGTAACTAACAACTTGTACATATACACACACATATTTACATTTGATATACTTGTTATTGTGTTTTGCTCATTTCCTTAGAGTATTCTCCAGTACATCTTTATCCCCTCTTTTATGATCTGATCTCTGATCAGTATCCAAATGTCGAGTCAACGTATTATACCATTCGTTCATATGGCGTGATATGATATTAACAAATCTGGAAACCTTTGACTTGACAGTAGTAACAATTTTTTCAGACAACGATTCTTTCGAGTCGCCTTTTTTGGTCTTTGAAATTTTCATAATCGTTGACTCGTATTCCCTTTTCTGGGGCACTGCAGTTGGTAGTTGTGAACGGTACTCAAAGCGCGAAAAAGTTCCGGGCACCATATCGCCCAAGCCCAGCGAGACATCCTCTCTGTCAAGCGCATTGGAATGCAAGGCTTCATTGGAATAGGCCATGGCCAAGGCGCGCTTACGTCTTAACGCTGGCAAATCCCACCACGAGATAATGCTCTCATCGCCGCCATCTTTAGGCTTTGACTTGCGTACACTTTCCTTTTCATCATCACCAAACAGATCAGCTCCAACGCTTAAAAGATCCGCTTTGTTCTGCTTCTTGCGCATAAATTTGACATCAAAGGGTCCTGCCTCTAGTGAGCTTTCTCTTGCTAAAGCTTGCTCCTCCTTAATCTCCTGTGCCTTAATGTTGCTCAGAAAATTTTGTCCCAGCTTACGCTGCGATTTGGCAAAGTCATTGGCCACTATGCTGCCCTTGGCGCGTTGATTGCTACCTTCAATAGCCTCCACATCTGCTTCGGTTTCCACAGCGGGTTCTTCCAGCTTATTTATGGTCTTGCTTATGGAAGCCTTGCTGGAAAAGGGTTCGGGAAACAGCAGCGAGTTGAGCGTTGCACCAAAATTCATGCGCTTGGGTTGTTTGGGCGCTGGAAAGGCTTCAAAGAACTCCGAGGGCAATAGACGTGATTTACGGCTTTCTTTTTCTGAGCTGCGCGGCTGCTCATCCATCCAATCCTCCTGTGAGCGTTGTTTTATTTTTAGCTGTTTTTTGACATGGGGCTTTTGCTTTTTAAAGCGCTTCTGCTCTGTCTCCTCGGGCTCAGCCTCCTCCTCTTCACCATCTGCAGTCTCTATATGCTTGAGATGCACATCACCCTCGGGTAGGCGCTCATAAGCTGGCGGCTCGGTAACTTCGCCTAACTTTTTAAAGAACTCCTCCTCATCGAATTCAGCCAGATCGAAGAGCGGCTTGCGTTTCATTTCCGGCTTGCGTATTTCGGTTATCTTCTTGGTAAAGCTCGTCTTCTTACCATTTTTATTGTAGAAATAGGGTCCGCGATAGTTGTCGGTGCTGCGTTTGTTACGGTCATGTGCCATGTCACGGGTCTGCTCCACTATTTGGCGCAGCCAAGCCAAAGCTTCACCTGCACGCAGATCGGGCTTGGCAGCCTCCCAATTTATTTCTCGCTTGGGCAAATCATGCGAATCGAGATCAAAGTTAAGCGGCTGCAAGAGACGTTCTAATAGTGGCGGCTCCTCCATATGGTTGTCCAGCACAAAGCGTCTAAAACGACTGAGGCCACTGCTGCGAGGCACCGAGGTCTCCTCTATAAGTCTTTGAAGTAAACGATCAGCAGAACTATAGCCATTTGAACGAGTTTGCTCGGCAGAACCATCTACGCTTATCTCATCGGCATCAATTTCTGTATACTGACAGTGCTCCAGATTGACATCCGGTAACACCCAGAAGCCTACAGCCATGCCGGGTGTTATTAACTGCAGCGTCTTTGTGGCATCCTTGTTCTTCACCAGCGGGCTTAGTGTTGAGTTTAAGGACAATTTTACATTGTTCAACTTTACGTGCTCCACCTCGCCAGTTAGTATATACTGCCAGATGTCACTGCTGGCCAAGCGGCTCTTGCTGCGTATAGTAATTGTTGTGGGTTGATCCTCGGTATTGACCACCATGAAGGCCAGTCCCCCTGACATGTCATTGGCACAGTGTGTGTACAGCTTATTGGTGGGTGCAAAGATATTTAGAGGTCTGGCAGGGAATACGCGCGAACCCATGACCTTTTTAAAGAGTGCCGTCACATAGAAACTAAAGTTGGGACGCTCAAAGTCGGAACGTGACATGTGCTTAAAGACCACATCAAAGCCGCTGGAAGCCGCATCACCTAGAGTCTGGGCCCAGCGCAAGGCATCGGTAGTGTCATCACCTATCAAACGCTTGCTGATGGTTTGATCGGTTTCCGAGTTCTCCTCCTGTGGTAAGGTCAACCAAAGCGGCACACGTTGCTGTTGTAAGGTCTTGAGTGCTGGATCGCTGTCGTAGATATAGCTGCCTAGGCTGGTGGCGGGCAACAGATTGGGTGGTCTAGGGATGGAAAAAAAAAACGTAGTTGAGTACTGTATTCTACGATTACATTGATTCTAGAAGATATTAGCGAGGTATCAGTCGTTTCAAAAAGAAAGGATTTCATATTACAGCAAAATAACGTCAAAAATATTCCAGAAATGGATGAATTCAACTCTATAAGGCAGGGGTCTAGGTAAGTAGGTAAGGGGGCTGCTGGATTGGATTGTTAGATAGGCCTAAACCGGCACGTTGTGAAACCACAAATCTCTCATTAATCCTTCTCCTGAGTTAATCACTATAAAAGGATTGCAATGGGAATCCTTGCTGCAATGTACCTTGCAATCCTCCTTGGACATATACTAGCTCCGCTAGATTATGAAGGAAGTAATTCCGACAAGACAGTTTCCAGTGATCGCTCTGGCAACTTCCGAGCACTGCGACAGTTTGAACACTTTTTTGGATCGATTTTTGACCATATTTGGAAAATGATTGTGCTATGTGGAAGGGGTATATCTCCGACTACCATTTTAAAAAATTTCGGATTATTCCATGACTATCGTCTGGTTAACCTCTAAACACGCTTTATTTTCGAGATGAGCTTAATTTGAGTTCTTAAAACAAAAACCGATTCCCCTTGTATCAGCTCCTCGTATAAGGTACTAAATCTACTGAGGTTCGTTTAAGAAGATTTTCAGATCTTTTCTCAAATAAAGCCTTCATCTCGTTAACCAACCAGTGCGAGGAAGAAGTCTTGAAAAGAAAGACATGTTTGTTGTACTCACTGTGTCCAACCAAATGCAGCATTGACATCCTTAGACATTTCGATCATAACGTTTTGTTTCCTCAGCGCTGCTACCAGCCGATATATCCGCACCCATAACACGCCAATCATCCACGTAAGGCTTAAAGGTGTCTGTCATTAACTTAAGTGTATTCAGCTCCTGCACATAATCCTTAGCGCGTGAGGTACCAAAATCTGTGCCCAGCTGCCAGATGCAATCAGTTATGCCCAGCATATAGGAGCTATTCAGAATCTTAAGCGTATGCATAGAGTCCCACTCATCGGGCGCATATGGCACGGGTATAATCATGGTCCAGTTGACAGCGCTTGAGAGGATGGAAACAATATTAATATTGCAGCTATTGCACAGCTGAAAATCTTAGAACCTACCGCGTCCAACGATTAAATCCCTTCCATATAATCTTGGTAGGATTACGCAAACGCGTGGGTGTTGTAGTGGCAAAATAATAGTCTCCCACAAGCTTGACATAAGAATCACCCAGCATTGCGGCCATTTTGGTGACAGCCTTACGATCTGGGCCATCCAAAATATCATACAAATCCTCCGGTTTCACAGCAAAGCTGACAAAGTTCTCGCTCACATCGTTATAGGGACGATTTACGTGCAGTTGCACCAAAGTATCCGCCCAACAAACAGCCAAAAGTATTAGAACCAGGCCCAGCCCGGATACCAGACGCAAACTCGCGCTGGTCGACATTTTCACTAGAATCTCACGTAAATTCCGACTTGCTCCAAGCAATGTAGCTGTACAACTGCGTATTGTAAGCCCAGACGTCTCAGCTTAATAACCTCCACTGGCGTTTGGTTTTCATTCAAGATCTAGAGTTTGGAATTCTTGAAGTATGAAACGCATTTCCATGGTGAATTGCTGCATGGTGCAAAAATTTTCGCTGAGCGCTGCCCTCAATGCGAAATGACCTTTATGGTTGGAAATAAAAACACGTCAACAGCTAAATAGGTCACTTATGGCCATAAAAGAAACACCCGCTGCTTTATGGAATGCTGCATTTATTTTTGGGTACATATGTATATAGTAAAGCAATGACCCACAATTTCTAAGAAATGCGATTAGTCTTCCTCTTCAACAGCTAAAATGACCTTGAAGCTGAATGGCTCAAATGGATGGCCAGCACCAGTGTAGAACTTGCTCATGAACTCCACCCAGTGCAAACGTAAGGTGTGTAGAAAAGCCGAAAGACCCTCCATCATGACCATAATGGCCAGGGTGAAGAACACCCAAACGGCAAAAATTAAGAAAACAGCAATACTGGCAGCATAGCCGGACATCTGTAGAGCCAGAGAAAGCACCATTTCCCACAAGACTTCCGAGAGCTCTGCCAGAAGTTAAATAGGTTGTGATGTCCTGCAGTGTTTTTTGGAACTAGTTCACTTACGTGCGTGAGCCAGGGACAGAGCCCATAGACGCAGATAGGAGGCTGTATGTGAAATGGTGCTGAGTATATATTCGATGGTGTGTATGGCCTGATGTATCCAAATTTCGCTCATTGGTTCATCATCCTCCTCATCGTGTGGCACAGATTCCTCATGTTTGTTCAACTCCGTGATGATTACCTCATCCTCAGTAACTTCGATTTTCTCAATTACTTGATCCTTTTCTTGTTTCTTTGCCTGAGCGTATAACATTTGTTAGAAGAGTTTTAAAGGAGCCTTTTAAGCTGTCAACTCACCTTGAACTTCCTGGTGCACTGAATGTATAAAGGTTTGCCCAACAGTATCCAAGGTATGCATACCAGAGCACACATAAAGAATATCAGCTCCACCGTACTCTGTGAAGTGAACATCTGCGCATCACAGCCCGCTAAAGGTGTCTCGGATTTGAAGAGCACCATGTCAATAAACATGATGAGCACAGAGGGTGCACAACCGGGTGAATTGGCCTGAACATCTGTAGTAGGGCTGTATTTGATCCATTTAAAGAACATCATAAAAACCATATAACCAAACATGAGCAACAGGAATAGAACCTGAGGAATATACTGCAGAAATATGTACGCATACTTCTTGAAGTAGACAAAATTTTCTACAGACAAGGAAACACCAAAGACCATATGAAGCACACCAAAGATTATGGATAGTTTCATTTTATAAGTGTTAAGAAAGATGATCTTGTTGGAAGCCGACTGCCAGACCGGATCTATGCCCATAGGATAAACGCCACGCGTATCCGTCGATGGATTCAGCTGATTTGTGGGATTAGTCAGCACAGTCGTACGATTGTACTGTACAACCCAATGGGAGCCGAACACATTAAGGGATTTGGAGAATATATCATTGTAGTGGAAGCCCGTGTAGACAGCAAATAAGCCCATGAGCAATATAATATAACGACCGGAGAAGAAAATATTCCAGATTTCGCCGCCGCGTTTCTTGCTCAAACGTTTTTCATCAATAACCATCCAGAAACCGATTAAGAACAATATAAAACCATGGCCCATGTCACCAAACATGACCGCAAAGAGAAAGGGAAAGGTTATGCATGTATAGAGTCCAGGATTGACTTCACGATAGCTGGCTATGCCATAGGCATCGATAAGATTTTGAAAGCCGCGCGTAAACTTGTTGGTACGGAAATAGGTAGGCGGTTCCTTGGTAGTATCCAGCACATTGATAAACGAGGGCACATGACTGCCCACGGCCTTGGAGCCATCGGCCAAGGCAGTTTGCACCAGCTCCAGCTCACGTTTGGGCACCCAGCACTCGCCAATCAAACACTTGCTGCCCAAATCCACATTAAACATATTGAGCGAATGATAAATGGCTTTCATTTTCTTGACCATAACAATCCAGTCGGGCAGCTGTTTAAGCACAGCAGCCAAAACGGTATTGCGATGATCCTCGGTCTGTTCAATAACGACTTTTAAGTCCGCCAGACGTGTGCGCACGCCCTTGACCATGCCTACGCGATCCTCATGCGAGCTAGGGCAAGGATACATGCTGGCACGAAAGCCTGTGCACACCTTACGTATGCGTGATTGTAGCTGATCGCCCTGGAAGAATACTACAAAGATGCTTTTATGCACGATATTACCAGTGCGTGGATCCTTTAGAGGATCCTCCAGCTCACAACGACGCACAAACACATTACCGCGTGATATACGCCAGAGCATGCGTTCGAAGGCGTACTCACGCTCGCGATTGATTACACCCGCCACAAAGCCCAGCTGACCAGGATTCTGCTCGGGATCCTTGTGCAAGCCATTACGATTTACATCAAAGTTATGCGACTCTTGCTCATGAAAGAAACGATCGGTTTTCTCCAAAACTTGTATCATTTCGGATAGCTCCAAAAAGTTTATATGCAAATTGATATTATTGGCTGCCAATTCTTTTATCTCCGTTTCGGTTTTCTCCAAATGTAATTCCAAATCAATAATCTCTTTGGGCTTAGGTGCTGGTGGAAAGTCATCAATCAATTCAAGCACCTTGTGACCGTCCTTATTCAGCTCTGAGGTTATGTAACGTATCTTGCGTTCCATTTCATCGCAGCGACGCACTTCGCCAATGAATTTGCGTAACGTGACATTGACCTCCGTATTCATCTGTGGACCAAAAATGTGAGTTAGTGCAGCAGGATACAGCTGACTGACTGTACACTTACATCACGAAACTGCACGCAGCCAGCTTCACCCAGCTGTGCTATGGTATCATAGGCAGCCTCCGGTTGTAGAAACATTTGCACCAGGCTCATTTTTTCACTACGAAAAATGCTATCCTGCTGCTGAGAGCCGCAGCAAAGGCTCTTGTGCCCAGGCTCTTTAAAGTCTATGGATATTTCTTCCGACATGGCGTATAGTGGTTGGGCACCTCCGCTGAGTTGAAACGCGGCAGGTAAACTGTTGGTAGTGGTCAAGTGACTTGAACGTTGTAGCTTTGGATACCTAAGATATGCGGCCATGTACAACTTTCCAGTTCCAGGCGTTCCAAACACATGCTACGGATAAACGACAAGGTCTTGCTGATCGATTCATCAAAATGATGGAATGCCTCAATCACTGATAAGTGTTACGTTAATTTCTATCGCCGCCTGTGTGTTATCTGCATATTCCAAAACCCCACGACAAATAATTACCAAATTGGAAATGCGAGGTGTGATCAAAAAAAATATCGAATTTGTTTTTTTTTTCAAAAATTTAAAGCAGAGCTACAATAGGACGACGGCGCTGCAGACAATGAGGGTAAAGATCCAAATACGAGATATAACTGAATCAGTGGCAGATCCATGGGGGGTTCGGCTTCAGGCCTCTCCCAAAAAGCAGAACGACCATGGGACAACGGAGCTGTAGATAATGAAGGAGGACGTCATTCTATGAGATATGACTGAATTAAAGACCTCCTAAGAATATCCTGACTGAAATATCGATAGGATTAAAGTAGAAGGACAATTGGGCGATGGAGCTGCAGATAACGAGGGAGTCGGGCCTTCTACGAGAAATTACTGAATTAGTGGCGGTTTTACGGAGGTTATTCATGACCGGACAAACATGGATCGAAAGCTTTGATATATTTACCCTTCGAAGTGAAGTCCGTTCCTACCAAGACCAAATCCTACATCCGCACCTGTGCAGAATTATCGATGATACTTAGCACCAAAGCAGGAGAACAATAGCTCATTCCTTCAGATTAATGCTATTTATCAACTCTCTCCAAGATAGTAATCCTGGCGGTTATTACGAGGTGTGTTCAAAAAGTATAGCGAATTTTGTGTTTTTCAAAAATGATTTATTTATTCATGAATATCTATTTTGTCCCCTTCAAAGTAATCCCCACGGTTTTTCCAATCTTCGAAGCACTTCAAAAATCATTTTTTTTATCTTGTTCAGCTCCTCCTTCGATGCCGTCTTTATCTCGTCAATCGTAGCGTAGCGTCCTTCTTTCATGGGCCTCTTCAGTTTAGGGAACAAGAAAAAGTCACAGGGTGGCCAGATCTGGGGAATACGGCGGCTGCGGCATCATTAGTGTGTTGTTTTTGGCCAAAACATCGTCGCGCACAAGCAACGATGTGTGAGCAGGGGCGTTATCGTGGTGCAAAAGCCAATTTTTGTTCTTCCACAAATCCGGGCGTTTCTGGCGGATTGCTTCGCGCAAATTTGCGCATAACTTGCAGATAATATTCCTTATTGACCGTTCTACCCTGTGGCAAGAACTCATGATGCACGCCCCTGCAATCAAAGAAAAATGTAAGCAAAACTTTCACATTCTACCGAACTTGGCGCGCTTTTTTCGGTCTTGGTTCGTGCGGCAGCTTCCATTGAGATAATTGAGTTTTGGTTTCCACGTCATAACCATAAACCCACGATTCGCCACCAGTTATGACCCTCTGGAGCAAATTTGGGTCGTCGCAGATAGCGTCCAACATCTCATTAGCAATCTTCATGCGATGCTGTTTTTGGTCGAAATTGAGCAATTTTGGTGCGAATTTCGCTGCGACCCGTCTCATGCCCAAATCATTGATAAAAATCGAATGGCACGAGCCAACTTCTCTAACGGTGATTCGACGATTGGCCAATACCATTTTAGACGTAACCCGCGAAAATTCATAATTCGCGATACTTTTTGAACACACCTCGTATTCCAAAACCTCACGTCGAATAATTACCAAATTGGAAATAGTTTACCAAAAGACATTAAAGAAGAAGACAATTTCAATTTTTTTTTGCTGCTCTCTTTTTTACTGTCTATTTATTACAAATAGTTTCTTTCTTTTACAATAATGTGTAAAGTTTATAACAACGAATATCAAATAATTATTGCTTTAAAAAGTTTTGAGAATATTAATAAAACAGATTGGAATACGTAAAGATTTGGTGCTGGACACCATACCGAAAAAAAACTACGTGTGGGAAGAGTAACCACAATACTGACAATATTCAAAATAAACAAAACATTTAACAAAAAACAATTATAAACGAGCTCATAGATTAATTTATATGGATAGCATAAACATATTTGCTTGTGAGCACTTTTTTTTTTTTTGTTTGAGCGCTTACTCCTCCTCTTCGCCATCGAGTATGGCCCTGAAGCTGAAGGGTTGGAAGGCATAGCCCAAACCTTCATAGAATTTGCTCATGAACTCCACCCAGTGTAGACGTAATGTGTGCAAAAAGGCTGACAAACCCTCCATGGCTACGAGAATGGCCAAGGTGAACATGGCCCAAGCGGCGAAAACGAGAACCAGACCAATAACGCCGCCAATGCCAGACATTGCGAGACCCTTGGACAAGACCATTTGCCACAAGACTTCGGAAAGTTCTGCAAACAAGACAAAAGAGATTAGCTCTAAAAACTTGAGTGTACTAATTTAAACTTACGAGCATGCGCCAAGGACAAGGCCCAGAGACGCAGATAGGAAGCGGTGTGAGATATGGTACTGAGTACGTATTCGATGGTATGTATAGCCTGGTGAATGAAAATTTCACTCATGGGCTCATCTTCATGGCCATGAGCGCCGCCGGCGCCTTCCTCCTGGCTTGTATTACCAGTTGGTAGCGGAGTTTCACCCTCGGCCAGCTCCATGTTGCCAGTCAGCTCACCGTTGTGGTTGGCCTAAATAAATGGGTAAGCCAATGATTAGTTATTATGTGCACATAGTTCTCAAAGATCTCAACTTACATGTGGATTACTTTTGCGCGTGAATTTGATGTACAGCGGCTTGCCCAGCAGCATCCAAGGTATGCATACCAGACCAATTAGCACAAATGTTTTTTCCAGTGAGGGCTGCGACTCAAACATATACTCCTGGCAGCCATTTGGTGGTGGTGTATTCTTAAACAACATCATATTGATGAACATAATCAACACAGAGGGCGCACAGCCGGGTGTATCGACTTGAATGTCAGTCTTGGATGTGTATCTGAACCACTTGAAGAACATCATGAACACCATGTAACCGAACAGCAGCAACAGGAACAATATTTGTGGCACAAACTCCAAGATTATGCTGGAGTAGCGTCTAAAGTGTTGGAAATTCACTACGGACATGCACACACCGAACACCATGTGCAGCACACCAATGATAATGGACAATTTCATCTTGAAACTGTTGAGAAATATAATCTTATTGTCAGCCAACTGCCAGACAGGATCCAAACCGAGTGGATAGACGCCATTCGAAGAGTAGCGTGGCGGCAGCTGCAATGCCTTATTGTTCAGCACGGTTGATTCATTATAATGTATATGCCAAGTGGAGCCGAAGATGTTCATGGACTTGCTGAACACATCGTTGTATATGAAGCCAGTGTACATGGAGAACATGCCCATTAGCAAAATGATATAGCGACCGCCAAAGAAAATGTTCCAGATTTCACCGCCATTACGAATGCGGCTAAGTTTACGTTCGCACAAAACCATCCAGGCGCCAAAGAGCACAAGGATAATGCCGTGACCCAAATCGCCAAACATCACGGCGAAGAGGAAGGGGAATGTAATGCAAGTGTACAGAGCAGGATTGCACTCGCGATAGGAGGCAACACCATAGGCGTCAATAAGATTCTGGAAGCCGCGCGTAAACTTATTGGTGCGATTAAATGTGGGCGGCTGTTCGTTGGTGTCAATAACGTTCAGGAACGATGGAATGGTGCTGCCCACAGCAGCGGAGCCATCGGACAAAGCCTTCTGCACCACAGGCAAGTCCTTGGTGGGTACCCAGCACTCGCCAATCAAACACTTTTTGGTCACATCCATGTTGAACAGATTGAGCGTATGGTAAATAGCTTTCATCTTCTTTACCATAATTGACCAAGAGGGCAAATTCTTGGAAACTGTGGCCAACACACGGCTGCGATGATCTTCGGTCTGGCTCAGCACCAGCTTAAGATCTTCCAAACGTGTGCGCACATTACGCACCATCTCTTCACGCTCGTTGTGCGAGCTGGGGCATGGATAGAGCGAGGCATGGAAACCCGTGCAGACCTTCTTGATGCGATTCTTTAGCTGTTCGCCTTGGAAGAAAGCCACAAAGACGGTCTTATAGATGGGATGACCAGTGGCTGGATCGTTTAAGGGATCATCCAAATCCGAGCGCTTTAGGAAGACATTACCGCGCGAAATGCGCCACAACATGCGCTCAAAAGCAAAGACGCGCTCGCGATTAATAACGCCGGCCACAAAGCCCAGGCGACCGCGATGTTGCTGCTGTGCAGGATCGTCGGGTACAGCGCCGCGATTGCTCGAGTCCAAGTTGAGCACTTCCTGATCGGAGAAAAAACCTTGCGTGTTCTCCAACACCTTACGCAGCTCCGTCAGTTCCAAGTAGTTGGACTTCATGTTGACCTCATTTTGCGCCAACTCAAGCATTTCGGTTTCGGTCTTCTCCAAATGCGCTTCCAAGTCGATGATCTCACGTGGATTGGGTGCACGTGGAATATCATCCTGAATGTCTGGCAGCACAATGCCATCTTTCTTGATCTCGGTTTCGATGTAGCGGATCTTGCGTTCCAGCTCATCGCAGCGGCGCACCTCGGTGACGAATTTGCGTTGAAAAGCATTCACATTGCTGTTCAGCTGTGAAAGATTAGGGTAAAATTAGTTAGGAATATTTTTTTTGTTAGGATCTAAGACATTTGACTTACATCGCGAAACTGCACGCAGCCGGTTTCACCCAGCTCCGAGACCGAGGTGTACGCAGCCTCCGGTTGTATAAACATTTGGCATAATGCCATTTCCTCACTGCGGAACATGTCCCCCATCTTGGCGACTTTTTACGCTACTCTGCAAGATATAAGAAAAACATATACGAGATGCTTGGATTAGTGAACTGAACTGATGCCGTTGAAGAATTCAAATATAATAAATATATAGAACCAATCGGCCAGACGCAGACGACATAAGATTTGTTTGGGTGTGCCTAAGACAATGTCTGCAAAGGCTATGTACATACATGTGTATATAGTATATAGGTATGCATGCATATATAGCTAGTATATATGTAGTACACTGAAAAAAAAGTACCTAGTTTTAAATGGATTTTGTGTTTGGTAAGGTTTCTTTACGAGGCCCTATGATAAATCTCTAGGAGATAAAGGCACTAACAACATCGATTTGTTACATCCTTAGATAAACTTGTTTATAAACTTATACATCCCAAATATGGTTTCCCACAACCTCTGTAGCAAAATGATCAGAATGACAAAAAATATCGCTTCCCCGTTTGCTTTTTCTCATCACCAAAAGAACTAGTATCATTATACATTGCCATAAGTTGGCACTTATGTATGAACTAGTTCCTGTTTTTTGAACAAGGCTCAATTTTAACCCAAATCTGCCTATTTTCGTATTCAAATACGCTTTAAATTAATAACGAAGTACATTATTTTAAGTTTATAATTTTATAAGCATAATTGATAATCAAGTCAGGTATAAACAAGCATCCGAATTTCCGGTATTTGACTTGTACCTGTTCTCCATATAAATGTCTTTTAAGAACTCTATTTCTTCCTATTTTTAAATTAAACCGAATTGTTTATCCAATTTTTTTTTAAATATACATATAGAATAGTAATGCCCAATATATGGATACCATAAAATAATATTGGTTTTTACAAATTCTTCTGAACTTTTTCGAAAATAAAATTGCCTTTTTTCTTCTTATTTCTCGGATCATTCGTAATAGAAGTTATACAGTATATCGAAATCTTAGCTGAGAAAGATGAAGTATAAAAGTAGTGTAAAGAATGTTTAAAATAAACATTTTGAAGAAAGATAAAATACGAATATAGGATGTTCATGTAAACTAGTTTTCTGTTTTTCAAGATACATCTAAAAGCGATTATACGATATCAGAAGTTACTTACACTGACAACAATATTTTTGACCTTTATATATTATATTATATCTTTATATAAAGAAAATCCAAAATATGTTTTTTAAGAAAAAATCGTATTTTAAAGGAACAAAATCTTTAATTTGAACTAAGAAAATTTTAGGTTTTTTATCCCTTATTTTCGGAAAATCCAAAATATGTTTCTTAAGAAAAAAGTCTTATTTTAAAGGAACAAAATCTTTAATTTGAACCAAGAAAATTTTAAAATTTTTTTATGATTTTTTTCAATCAATTCTACATATAAGAGGACAACTGGTGAGAAAAAAAAAATCAAAGAGTTATGTAAGTATTGAAAGATTATTTTAACAAAAAGGATCATACATTCATTAAAAGACGCTTTTTGAAATAATTGTTTTCTAGTCTTTAATTCAATTTTAATCTTCTAAAGGATTCCTCCTTGGCAAAAGAAAAAGTATTAAAGTGTGATTTTATAATTTAAAGATTATTTTACATTTTTATTATTTTTTTTTTTATTTTTTTATTGAATATTTTTTAAAACCTGTTTAATACATTTTAAGGTTCTTAGAAAATTAATTTAAGAAAAAGTCTTTGGTTTGAATTTTAAAGTGATTTTCTTAGCATAAAATCACTATCTACTTATCGTTTTTTTTTTTTTTTTGATACGATCTATCATATAGACTCAAGATAATATGGGGTGTTTAATTTTTTAAACCGAGTATTGCAATGCGTGTATTATTTGAAAATTTCTCAAATGTTACACTTACAAATAAGAAAAACTGGGTCCACAAGTGTTTTTATATAACTTTAGACAATAACGTATGGGGACAAGAGCCCAAAAAGAATTTTTCAAGTTTTTCGCTATTTGCAAAAATCTGAAGGCCCTACATAACTATACTACATTATTCGTGTACCTATAATCACCCTAGTTTACTTGAAAAATTAACCATCATATAAAAGTGTTTTCCAGGGAAATTTTGGGTCGCAAAAACCTACATACATTTTTTTTAAAAACCGCTTTCGATAATTTTGTGAAAGCCATGTTTTTGGCTACTTTTTTCAATTTATTCGTCAATCTTTTGTGTGTAAAGAGGCAATCAATACCTTTCGGTAAATTGGTGTCTTCCGTTAATAAAAATGTTTGTAGTTGAAAAAAGTTCCCAAAAACAGGTTTATTTGAAAATTGTCGCAAACGGGTTTTAGGTGAAATTTAACGGTTAGTCAAACTTATAAAAGACTATATATATATTCATGTCCTGGATCTTTCAAGTAGATTTTAATTCTGAATTTCATTTTTATTACTTTTATAACTACTAGTTCGCATATAGCACATGGTCTAAATGGCGACTAGTTTACTGATTGCTTATGACATATTGTAAACTAAAAATTTGAAGAACAAAATATTCAAAAAAAATTTGCATTTTCATTCGATGACCCCAAAATTTTTTGTTTTAATTTATTGGCAATCAATCTAATTAAAACTAAGGCTATAATTCATAATCTTCTCATTTTTATACCCTGTACCGTATGGTACCAAGGGTATATTAAGTTTGTGCAAGCCGGAAATGTATGTAACATATAGAAGGAGACGTCGGACGTCGTTTACTTTTTTTATATCGGGGATAAATTATATAGCTCCCATGGGGGTGTTTGAGACGACCTCGACAAAAAAAAAGCGTTTTAGATGAATAATTCGTTTGTTTATGAAGATATCGTAACCAAATTTGGTATTCGAAAGTTTTTTATAGTTCCCAATCACTGTACCAAATTTGATCAAAATCGGTTGACTATATCATATAGCTCCCATAGGACCGATCGGCCAAAATAACTTTTTTAAAGAAAATTTCGCTATATTTCGTTTTTTAATAAAGATATCGTAACCATATTTGGCGTTTGGAAATTTTTTAGACCACTTAAGCAATGTGCCAAATTTGAACAAAATCGGTTGACTATATCATATAGCTCCCATAGGTCCGATCTTCCAAAAAATCGATTTTTTAACAAAATTTGTTGTGTTTCGTTTGTTTGTTAAGATATTGGGACCAAATTTGGCATTCGTGAGTATTTTATAGTTCCTAAGCACTGTACTAAATTTAATCCAAATCGTTTGACTAGATCATATAGCTCCCATAGGACCAATCGGTCCAAAACCACGTTTTTTATACAAAATTCGATGTGTTTTGTTTGTTTGTAAAGATATTTGAAATAAATTTGGCATTCATATCTTTTTTAAGGTATTTAAGCACTGTGTCAAATTTTATTGAAATCGGTTGACTATATCATATAGCTCCCATATCAATCGGTCAAATCGGTGTTTTTGGTTTTTTGTGAAGAAATCTGACTTTATTACAAGCTAGTGGTACAGGGTATCCTAAAGTCGTCAGCGCCCGACTTTACGTCCGCCATTTTTTAAAACAAAATTATATGGCATGTAGTTTAACTTGTAAAATTGAAACAGAAAATATTATATAATAAATATTTTTGGCTTCGTCGTTGTGTTGCCGCTAGATGGCGTAAGCTTCCAAAAACGTGTTTGTGAAAAAAAGGAAAAAATAATATAATTTTTGTGTTTCTGGACCCAAAAAAATTTTAATTTTGAAAATTCACTCGATGAAATAGAAAATTTTTTCTAAATAGCGCTTTTGGGATCGTCGTCTTGAAGCCGCTAGATGGGGCCAGCAGTAGATGTTGTAAACAAATTTTGATCGCTAGATGGCGCAAACAAGTTGCTAATGTGGTTACAATAACAAAAATGCCATGTAAATTTTTAACCAAAGATTATTAATAATCAAAGACAATTTTTAATGTAAAAAACTTTTGAAAAGACGCTAGGATAGGTTGGAGAGCGAAGCAGAATGATGTTGAAGTGCTTTAAAAATATTATTGGGGAATGTTGGATTGCGACTCGTAGAATCTATTGTGCTTACTTCTAGACCTAGAGCTCCTCAACTAATCATATATTTGCAACAAACTGAATTATTTGATTTTGATCTACACGGTTGATGTCATATATCGATACTCTATTCCCACCGAGGAAGGGTGTCCTTCTTTTGGCAGCTGGTGAAGTGCTTTAATTCGTTATATATTTAATTTTTTTGTGGTATTACGATATTTTTTTTTTCATATATATCTTTCTAAATTCATATAATTTTAAATTACTTTCGTAAGTTTTGCATGCTGCGTATGGGCCTTAAATACAAAATTTAAATATTTTTATTTTATTAATTAGTATTTTTTTTCGGTGTAGTTTCTCAAGTAGCACGCTGCTATAACATATAGACTATATAGAACTATGCAAAGACCCGGCATTTGGCCAAGCATTTTAATGGCGCATCTTTTGTGTTTATGTGGCTTGACTTCTTTGTTTATTTTTATATATCTTAATGTATGCATTTAATTTTTTTTCTTATTTTTAGTTAAGCAAATCGAGCAGCTGAGTTCCATATGGCGCATTAACGCTGGGTAAGTCTTGCTCCATAAACTAACTAGTATAAAAAAAATGGCGGACGTAAAGTCGGGCGCGGACGACTTTAGGATACCCTGTACCACTAGCTTGTAATAAAGTCCGATTTCTTCACAAAAAACCAAAAACAGAAGAATTTTTAAGCAAAAATTTTTTTTGGCCGATCGTTCCTATGGGAGCTATATGATATAGTCAACCGATTTCGATCAAATTTGGTACAGTGCTTGGGAATTATTAAATTAAACTATTAAAAACTTACGAATACCAAATTTGGTCCCAATATCTTAACAAACAAACGAAACACAACAAATTTTGAACAAAAATAGATTTTTTGGAAGATGGGCCCTATGGGAACTATATGATATAGTCAACCGATTTCGATCAAATTTGGCACATTGCTTAAGTGCTCTAAAAATTTCCAAACGCCAAATCTGGTTACGATATCTTTATTAAAAAACGAAATATAGCGAATTTTTCTTTAAAAAAGTTATTTTGGCCGATCGGTCCTATGGGAGCTATATGATATACTCCACCGATTTCAATAAAATTTGACACAGTTCTTAAATACCTTAAAAAAGATCTTTTGTGCCGAATTTAGTTCAAATATCTTTACAAAAAAACGAAACACATTAAATTTTGTATAAAAACGTGTTTTTGGACCGATTGGTCCTATGGGAGCTATATGAACTAGTCAACCGATTTGAATTAAATTTAGTATAGTGCTTAGGAACTATAAAAAACTTAAGAATGTCAAATTTGGTCTCAATATCTTAACAAACAAACGAAACACAACAAATTTTGTTAAAAAATCGATTTTTTGGAAGATCGGACCTATGGGAGCTATATGATATAGTCAACCGATTTTGTTCAAATTTGGCACATTGCTTAAGTGGTCTAAAAAAATTCCAAACGCCAAATCTGGTTACGATATCTTTATTAAAAAACGAAATATAGCGAATTTTTCTTTAAAAAAGTTATTTTTGCCGATCGGTCCTATGGGAGCTATATGATATAGTCAACCGATTTCGATCAAATTTGGTACAGTGATTGGGAACTATAAAAAACTTTCGAATACCAAATTTGGTTACGATATCTTTATAAACAAATGAATTATTCATCTAAAACGCTTTTTTTTTTGTCGAGGTCGTCTCAAACACCCCCATGGGAGCTATATAATTTATCCCGATATCAAAAAAATAAAATAAACTTGCCTCCTATGGAATAATATGGGATCTAATGTGAAAGTTTGGTAACTCTAGCTCTTACCATCTCTGAGATCTAGGCGTTCACACGGACGGACGGACGGACGGACGGACGGACAGACGGACAGACGGACAGACGGACATGGGTATATCGACTTCTCTATTCACCCTGATCATATTTTAGGTAACTTTGGGATGTCTCCGACGTCTCCTTCTATATGTTACATACATTTTCGGCTTGCACAAACTTAATATACCCTTAGTACCATACGGTACAGGGTATAAAGATACATAACAAAATACTTGGCACTCTGGCAAAAACCGCAGCAGTTACATGTTCCGGCGCACCCTGTAGCTGTTGGTAGCAAATCTATCAGACTGTCTATATAGATATCTAGACAACTACTCTATCTATCTATATTGGCTATACTCTATATGGCTTGCAATTAAAACCACAAAACTTTGCTTGCTGGTTAAACAAATTAACTGATAATTGACTTTTTATGCAAAAAATTGGATGTCGCGTCGTCGTCGCGTCGGTAGAAATCAGAATCAGTGGCACTTAGATAATGTGCATATGATTAATCTTTCTGATTTAATTAGAGCGCAAAACTGTGACCCACTTGGCGCTATCTGCCGTGGCTCTGGCTGCACTCAAGTGCGTTACCATGTGCGTGTCCATGTTGGCTGGCTATCTGGGCACGGTCTGGGTCTGAGTTCTGGGGGGGTTGGGCGTTATTTGTTTTTTTTTTTGGCCAAAACGTAAACATATATACTTATGGCATATACAACTACCACAAGGTTCATTGTGACATCATCGACACAAACAGTCAACGACATTATGTGGTGTCCGTCCGTCGTGGACTGACAAAAGTCCGTCCCGTCCGTGTGCGCCATTATTGAATTTTAATGGCCTAGCCTGGCTAGGAATTAGCTTTTGCTTTGTGTTGGAAATAAAATTTCTATATCCACCCAAAAAAAAATAGAACCTGCATTATGTTTTAAATCATATTTTGTATGAAGATTATGTTGGAACAGCGCCAAAGCATAAAATGTGCCATAAGGCGTTGTGTTTTATGTACATCTTTATATTTTACATACTTGCAGATTTATGTACATATATAAACCGAACCGGACTCCGTCAGTTATGGTCAGCTAATTGAGAAATCATTTTGCTTTATTGCATAAAAATATACAAAACGTTTTATATAACTTTTTATAGCTTCACTCGAATTGCAAGTTTTGTATAAAATTTGCTTATCTGGAAGTGCTTTCAATGCGAAATTGAAGTACTTCTATTTGTTGAGGTTTAGTTTTTAACAGCGTTCTTATTTACAATGTATATATAGAGTATATACTCTATCAAAAGTAATTTACATTTATTACAGTTATTTGTAACTAGTCAAAATGGCGATAAGCAGCGCAATAAATCTATATATATAAAAGAAACTTATGTTTTACGTGTTACAGGTGTTCTCATGAACGCGTCGATATATTTCAAATCGGAATTTTGCGTGTGTTAGAGGTTGTCTATACGGAGGTTTTAAGCTTATTGCAATGTGTTTGTGTGTATTGGTTCGTGAGATATATCTATTTTTGTGAATATCGGTTTTTGTGTATATATTGCCATATATACAAAAACTGGTATTGTTGTTAATCAATGTTCTAGGTCCAACATCGTTTTAATCATTCCAGAACAGTGAACTGCGAATTGTGTGCAACGAATCGAGAGTCATGTCAAAAATTGATTTTGTTGGAAAATGATTTGCACCGGGATCAAGCTTTAGCAGATGCTGATATCAATGCTCATCCATATCAAATATAATACGATATTTACGATTATTTTGGCAACATGATTTCCATCAAATCCACTAAATAGTGGATAAAATATCAAGATAAGTAATAGAAGTGATTTCAAATTAATTTAGATTTGAGTTCTCGTGACAGAAATTTGATTAAACATATTTATCATCTTTTTTGAAGCTTTTGAATTGGATCAGCACTAACTTTTGGAGCTTAGGCAACCCTAATAAGACAGCTCTGAAAGTATGCATATTAGAAGTAATTTAATTTTGAGTCCTCGGAAATTTTCTAAACAAATTTTTCATCTTTTTGAATCTTTAATCAATATTAGTTTGGGTTAGCACTAACTTTTTGAGGTTTAGCAACCCTATTAAGACAGCTTTGCAAAAATTCATAATAGAAGTAATTTGAAATTAAATCGAAGACTAAAAATTCTGGGAATTTCCGAATCTAAGCCTCTTGGCTCATAATCTTAAAATTTTCGAAAATAATCAAGTTTTCGATTTCAGATATTATATTTGAAATGTAATACATCCAATTCTGTTTTTATACGGGCTTTGAAATAACAGGGTGAAGAAAATTTATTTTTTTAATATTTGAAGATTTTAGAATCTAAGCGTCTTGGTTTAATTTTTTTGAAACTATAGCATATAGCCTCATAATTGTAAAATATGCCTTAGTGTGCGAAAATAATCACTACTTCGGGTTCAGATAAGGTATTTAAAATATAATACCATCGAAATCTGTTTTCAAGGCCCATACGTAGCAAAAATTTCACATTAAATGACAAAAATTCATATAAAAAATAAATGGATAAAAGGATAACAGGGTCTAGAAAAAATTTAGAAAAATAGAAATTTTACAAGAATTTCATTCGATTTAGCACAATTAAAAAAAGGTATTTAATTGAAATTTTAAAGAAACGAGAGAGAGAGAGAGATTTGTCTAATTCATTTTTATAGCATTTTAGGGATGTACTTTATGTTTCTAAGTATCTAACGTACCGTACCGGACATATCTAGGTGTAATTTAAAAATTTGTAGCTTTCAGAAATGTTAAACTTTTCCATTATTTCAAGCGAAATGTAAATTATCTTCGTTGCTCGAGGAAAATTGTTTAAGAGTGCTTAATAAATGCTTAATTGGCGAAATAGATTATCTGCTAAAAATACGCCCTCTTACGAGCAATACTTGTTTTTTAAGGACGTCGACCCGCGCGGTAATTACGTGATAGGTTAATATTCAGCGGAAAGGGCGTTAGTCGAGGAAGTACTTTGTAACCTATTGTTAAGCCCTTAACTGTTTCGCAGCACGGAAATAGACGCATTAGTTACATATTAGTCACTCATATTTTATCGCTTATTTATAAATTCCCTAGACCTGAGTGTGAGTGCCTTTTATAAACAGGGCTGTACGATAAAAAAATAACAGTGTAACATAACCCAAGGATTGATTTTTTGTTTATCAAAAAATAAAAACATTTCGAGTTAATGTACAGTCATACAAAAATTCATACGGCAATCCGACAGATGTTACAATGGGTGGAACAACCTGCCCCATAAACAAAAATGTTGAACTAAGGAAAAGCACATACATTTTTTGGGACTTTGGGAAAAAACATTCAGCAAAAAAAGAATCTTTAGGCTCGAGGCCTGACTGTTTCCACGGAGCCATTATCTACATATATCAAAATGAAATGCTGTACGTTTATGATCACATAACTCTGAAACGGCTGGATGAATTTGCCTAACTTTTTTTTATTTTGTTTTTTATAGTGTATAGAAGGTTTATAGCACAAAAAGTTTTGAGTAATTTGTAAGGAAGCGGTTGCCACGCCTAAGATTTTTTTTTAATTTTGCGTAAATTTCCAGGTTAAATAATGTTAATGTTTTACGTGTTACGGGTGTTCTCATGAACGCGTTGACGAATTTCAAATATGATTTTTGCGTATGTTAGAAGTTAATAATACGGAGGTTTTAAGCCTGCATTGGTTCGTGAGATATACGCATTTTTGTAAATATCGTGAATAGCATTGTACAAAATTGTTCAACACCGGGTATTGGATATTAAGTGCAGACAGAAGCGTAGTCGCAAAGGGTTGAAATGTAGTTTCTGTGGGGCATGCATTTATTAGAGATGCGATTGTCAGAATAAGCTAACTACAGAATCTTACGATGTTTATACACTTTAAGAGTATTCAAAAAGTTTAATAGTACGACGTCTGGCTTGTTGGGGTAGATGCAGCCAGATTATATGTTCCATACAATGACTTGAGGGGTTGAATCAGTAGAACACTTCTTCTATTCTTGCGAAGGTATAGGTAGACGCAGGAAAAACTAGCTAGGAAACTATTTCCTCCATAATCTAGCGAAGCTAGAAACAATGTGCCCGAAGAAGATTGCAGGTTATATCGTAGCAACAGGCTGGGGAAAAAGGGTATTCATTTATAGAGCGGCTACTACAACCTAACCTAAGACCAAAACTTGAAATAATTGAGAAATTCGTGAATATTAATAAGTCTATAAAGAAAGCCATATTACAAAATTGAAAATCGTTAATTGTAGTGGAAACTCCGATAAGCCTTATTACTCGTAAATTATAATAAAAATCTCTCAGATTCTGCAAATCGTGGAAGCACTACAAAATTAAATCGTTTGCAGTACTGGAACTCAGCAAACCCAACTTTACAATCAGCTTGTAAGAAGTCTTTCCTCAAAGATAAACGCATTATTTTCAGAAAGTGGGGATTCCCTGTAGCAATATTAAGACCGATAAGTAATGAAGTCATTGAATTTTGTTTGTAGTCTTATATATGTATATGAGCGTCTTATATACAAAAAAAAAATGTTAATCCCCCATAAACTCAAAAATTATAGTTTCAATAGAAAGCTTGTGACTTTTTGAGCAGCATAAAGGTTCAAGGTTCGGTTCCACTGAGATCTATGGAGGCTATGTGTGCCTCCCGCAAGGGTCAACCGGTTTAAGCTAACCTAACCTATAAGTTCAAGGAGTCCCAATGATATAGAAGCTTTCGTCTACTCAAATAATTTGTTTACCCATTTTTCTTCTTTTTTTTTGTACTCTGAAATTTTAAACTTGTTTCGTTTTCTTTTTTTTACTAACTTATTCAGCACTTTTGGTTTATACCACTGTCAAACTTAAACGTACACAAGACAACTTAGAGTATTACTTATTTATCAGGCATTACCTTTTGGCGAAGGACTCGCAAATAATTGATGGATAAATGATGAGAAGGAAACCCAATAATGCACAACTGTAAAGCTACTTGAACTGGCCACTGAATGTCTGCTTTCTATTGCATTATAACACCAATAACAATAACAATGCAGCTTATAAACAATGTATACACCATGTAGTAAATACTACTACTACCTATGTATGTATGTATGTTTGTACATAAGTATGTACATATATTTATATGTACTTGTGTATCAATATAATTTACAACTTATAGCAGCAATTAAAACGCTTTATAGTTGCCTTTGCCGCTCTTGGCAGCGTGTTTATTATTTTTTTGTGGTTTTATTTTTATTTTTTTCCGTTTAATTTATTTGTTGTAATTTATTTAGAAATCGCACAAACACGAATTGACTTTCAATTTGTATATTTAATTTTTTAGTAATTATTTAAAGTCGCTTTCGTTATATTGAATATCTATTTACTTGTTTATTGTATATTTTTTTTTTTATGTACGACTCGCCTTGACGGCTCCGTCAGCTCCACACGCAACAATAAAAAAAATAATAACAAGCAACTGTAAACCAGTTCGACTTCAAAACAGCCAAAAACAACAACTAAAACCTACTCAGAGTCAGAGCCAAAGCTAAAGCCAGAGCCAGAGCGAGAGTCGTTGACTTGTTTGCTTTTCGCTGGTCATTTTTGTGAGAGTGCGTTTCGTGTGTGTGTATTGAGTGTGTGGTTTGAGTTGAGTTTGTCTTTGCATGTGTGCGTTTTCTCACGCTTTAGTCAATTTCATTTTCGTGGCTGCCCTTGCACACACACACGCACACTTGATAAACACTCATCGTCAGTTGAATAGCAACATTTATCTATGAAAATTATTTTAAATTTCAGCCAGTGTGGAAAATAAATCTATTTTTTATTGCGTCTATAATTCAGCGTACATGAAATTTTTATTATGATGTGTATGAGTGTATCTATATTGTAGCCCCAAAATTCTGATTGTCTTAATTGCGTCAAGCAGCATTATTGCCAAGTTGTTTAAATTGTCTGTATAAACTGCTTTAAAATTAAGTCAATATTTATGAACACCAATATTTCGAAGCCCATTTTGCAATCAAATTAGAGACTTTTAAACTTCTTCCTTATTACACTTTTCTGCCTACATTGCTTAACCAAGATAGGTTTATCTATTTAGCTCTTTATAGCTCTAATCGTTATTTTTAGCTCTTTATAGCTTAATCATCATAAATAAAGTTTACAACAGGCTGTAATAAATTTTTTTTTATAAAAAAACTCATTATGTACTACAGAATTTTAGATTGGTCATGATTCAGGTACACTGTTGGTTTATTAGTTATTATTAACTTCTTCGTAAACATTTCCGTAAAGGAATTTTTTGTATTTGGGTACTGGAAATTTACGCTATGTTTATCAAAAAATGTATCACATTGTAAAAAAATAATTGCTTTTTAACTTATTGGATTAATATTATTAGATAAGAACCAAATGTTTTAAAAAATTGAGTTATAAAATTTTATAGTAATGTAAAAGTAAAATCAAGACGTCTGCCGGGTTGAGTAATTGGTCTAGCTAAGATTTCAATCACACTAATATAATTTCAAAGCACTGTTTCTACAATTTTTTAGTTATATCTCAAATTCGCATCGCTATTAAAATAGGCTATTAAATATTGCAGAAAATTACAAGATACTATTTTAGGGACGAGCGTTGTCGCAAAAATATTCATAGCCATATACAGACCTTAGATACAAGAAAAGAACTATTGAAAAGATGGAACAGTGAAAAAACTAATATTAACTAGTCCGATATTAACCATTTAAGGATATACACCGACTATATATTTATTTCTTCAAAGACCCAGATACAAGAAAAGAACTATTGAAAAGATGGAACTGTGAAAAAATGAATATTAACTAGCTCCAAATTAACCTCAACGACCATATATTTATTTCTTCAAAGGGGTTCAACAGAGCTCAGTTGACCTTAGATTTGTATATATCTTTTCTTGTAAAAGAACTATTGGAAAGATGGAACAGTGAACAAATTAATATTAACTAGCCCTATATTAACCTTTTAAGGATATACACCAATCATATATTTATTTCTTCAAAGGGGTTCAACAGAGCTCAGTTGACCTTGGATACAAGAAAAGAACTATTAGATAGATAGAACAATGAATAAATTTATATTAACTAGCCCGATATTAACTATTTAATGATATATAAATATATATCGACTTAGATCATGAATAGGTCAAAATATAGGATTTATAATAAGAAAGATAAAAACAGGAAAAGATATTAAATATTATCATTGGAAAAAGCCAACAGAGCACCGATATATTTTCAACAATTTTTAAGTGGCAGATTAAATTCGCATGGCTAAAGGTTGAGCAATATTACAAATAAAGTCGGACCATGAGTATGGTAGGAAATTGTAAGATTTTAGAGTCTAGAGCTCGAGCCGCTTTAGCGCCAAAAACAGCAATAGCAATAGGTGAGTTGACTTAAGTGAGTCTTAGAGCTCTAGAGACCAAGTTTTTATGCCCAGTCGAGTAATTTTTGTTAATTTAAAGGTTTGATTTTAACAAGTAGTTATGTTATTTAAGCTATACAGTGAAGGTCAATTGACTGATTAAAAAAAAAAAAACAAAATTTTACATCTCTTTGTTGGCAGTTATAGTAACAATCCATAATATGGAATTTGAACGATAACTGCCGCGCAAAAACAAAACGACCACTAAGATATAATTTTTAAGAATGGTGAAGAGTACATTTAATAAGCTGCAAACGGTATAAAAAATTGTCTAAAAATAATTTCACATCCCAGTTTTGTCAGTTATAGTAATAGTCCATAATATGGAATTTGAAAGATAACATCCGTTTAAAAACGATGACCACTAAGAAACGATTTTTAAGAACGATTTGTTAAACGCAATTTTAATTAAATTAGTCAGCTTAATTAGTTAAGAAAAATATTTTAAAAAGTTTACCCCAACTGAAAATTGTTGATGTCTGTTTTGTTGAAGACTATCATAACATAGCTTTGGAAAGCATACATACGTCGGCGAAGACGAACTTATAAAAAATTCCAATCAATCAAAGAGATGAAATATTTTGTAAATCATGGCCTTGAGCTAAAAAAATTTTCCATGATATACATTGACGCAATAAATATTGAATCCCAACAATGTTGATCATCCCACATAGTTAAGTTACTTAGCTCCACATATAATTTTGAATCCAAACTACCACAAAACAAAAATTAAACTCCCATGTCGTCAGCTAACGAAAAACAAAAATTAAATCAATTAACTAGTCAAACCAACAATTAGATAGTATAGAAAATATAGTTACTAAGCTAAAATAAAGTTTTTGTATACTATGCAAATGACGCAGAGTGTGTTAATGCCAAGCACTGCTGACGTTCCCACACGATTAGTTAGTTACTTGGCTCCCATAGACAACTTTTGAGCCCCGCTCTCTAAACTCCTGTAAAAGTTAAGCGCG
Source organism: Chymomyza amoena (assembly GCA_037043745.1). Taxonomy (NCBI): domain Eukaryota; kingdom Metazoa; phylum Arthropoda; class Insecta; order Diptera; family Drosophilidae; genus Chymomyza; species Chymomyza amoena. Next base: position 151,117 of record JBAMAX010002879.1, read on the forward strand.
CCCATGTCGTCGCCTTGCTTAAAACAAATTTTTGTGTTTTGTTTGTTTCTCCCATTAATGTGCGCTCCGCTCTCTCTCAGTTTTTTATTTTATTTGGTTACTCCGTTACGCTCTCGCGTTACTCAGGAATTGTTGCTGTGTTATGTTGTTATATGTATGTGTGTGTGTGTGTTTTTTCGCTTTTTTATTTGTTAATTTGTATTAATACTTTTTATTGTGTATTTTGTGTTCATTTTTATGACATTTTTCATTACGTTTTGTGCGCTAACTCAGCACAATTTCATGGGGTGTAGAGTAATTAAGAATAGAAATGAATTGAGAATGAATATAGCGATCAAGCCAGACAATAAAAGATGCAGGAAAGAGGGACGACAATGACGACGACGTCGACGTCAACGACGACGCACTGTTGGGCATTCCAATTTTATTAATAGCAATTGCCATTTGATTTCAAAATGGCCTGTTAATTAAACAGCGCGGAGATAGTAGAGTAGAAACGAGAACCTAGCGCAATGTCAACAGTAGCGGGGCGTGGCAGCAAGCAATAGATAAGCAAATGAAAAGTTTTTTTTTTGCTCAAAAATAACGGAATTGTAACTGAAGCTGATAACGTGAATTACGTAATAATGCGCGAGACTTGGGCTTGATCGTAGTTGGTCTCATTGTTATTTAGTTAGGAGTTGTATGCTCTATAAAGGATTTTGGGGATGCCAGATGTACATAACTGGGAGAAGAAACCAAAATGATTGGTGTATCGATAACTAGGAGGTTATTTTTATTTAAGAAAAACTTTTCGCCTTTTCGCTTGCTTGGAATTGCATCATTCCAGGTCATGCGTCTATAAAGTAGGGTAACCCTGATCGTAGTTAGTTAAGATTTCTATGCTCTATAAAGGATTTTGGGGATGCTAGATGTAACTGGTAGTAGGAGCCAAAATGATTGGCGTAACGCTATCCCGGGGACCATAACCTCTTTTAAGAAAAACTTTTCTTTTTGTTATGAAGTGCTCTAAATTTTATCCATTACTTCGAACTTTAAGCTGTTTTCGAGTGTGCTATAAAACTGGTATATCTTGGAAAGCCAGGAAATAATCTTCCGATCTCTGCTTTACGCAAAGTTTTTGCTTGCTAGAAATTGTAAATTCTGAGATCATGCGCCGATAAAGCAGGGTAACCCTTAGATTGGCATCAGGCTATCTCGAAGACCATAAACTCTTTTTAAGAAAAACTTTTCTTTTTTGTTATGAAATGCTCTAAATTTGATCCATTACTTCGAACTTTAAGCTGATTTCGATTGTGCTATAAAACTATCATGGAAAGCCAGGAAATAATATTCCGATCTCTTCTTTATGCAAACTTTTTGCTTGCTAAATTCCGAGATCATGTGCCCATAAAGTAGGCTAACCCTTTGATTGGCGTCAGGCGATCCCGGAGACCATAACCTCTTTTTAAGAAAAACTTTTCTTTTTGTTATGAAATGCTCTAAAATTTGATCCAATACTTTGCGGGTCACTTATAAATCTGCTATTGCTTTGAGTGCTTGGCATAATTCCCACAATCTCTCCTTTATGTAATCTTTTCACTTGCTTGGAGATGCATCATTCCAGATCATGCGCCCTTAAAACAGGGTTACCCTTCATTTGGCCACCCCGCCACTGATTCGTTTTGTTATTATTTAGTTTTCTGATTTTCCATTCATAAACGCATGTGTAGACAAATGAGTACCGTGTAATCAGCATGATTGATTGAAGTACATTTTGACATATATAGTTTTTTCGGAATATTTACGACAGGCCCATAAATCACACTTCAAACAATTTATGACTACTCCATATATTTTAAGAACCACTTGATGACTGGAGGAAATGAGATGAATTTCCAAGACTCGGAATTTTCTGTAAAAAATGCACATCTTCGAATCACATGACGCGAGCTCAGCTGCTGATTGCATAAAACTCCAAGTAACGCCACTGGCGCACACACACACACTCACACATACGCTCAACTTGTGACTGACACAGATACAGCTACACAGATACAGCTCCTCTCTCGCCAACGCCTCTCCCAGCTACTATCTATGCAAAGAATGCTAGGCAGGTGTCATTCATTAGCAAAGCTGGGAGCGCCGCGTTGACAGAAGTCGCATGACCCAGACAAACGACCTATAACTAAATAGAGCTCTATGTGGGGGGATCATCACGTGCTTGGTCCGAACAATTTTCATGAAAATTCTATGCAAGCAATTTTCCAGCGTTTAGCACGTGTTGTGTGCTTAGTTAAATGAGATTTTTCTCGTTGTTTTGGATTCACATTATACACTCGTCACATTTTGACCACTTTTGTGTTGCCCAAGATCACCTTGAACTCTTTAAACGCGAATTCCGTACAAGCATTTATCTTTATATCGGCGTTGTATATATTTATTTATATTGTTTGCATGCCGTTTTTGTGTTTTTCGTTTAAGTTTTATTATATTTATTTTGCTTACCTGCGCAGCACCGCAAATGAATTTTATATACAACAAATTTCAAGATACCCCTGCGCGACTACGTGCGTTAAATTTAGAACTTGTTTTTTTTGTTTTGTTTTTGTGTGTCTGCCTTAAACGCTTGTATCTTACGGGTTAAAAAGAAACTCAAGCAAAAAAGTCAGCACGTCTGGTCAGCACCAGCGCTCGCTTGCTTATGATTTTTCACATTCACTTGCTGCCAAGTTGAAGTGCCATGCGCTCTCTGGCCGAGAGGCAAAATGTATCTTTATCTCACGGATTTGCTCTTTGCCTTAGTATCTATGTGTGTGTTTGTGTGCGCACGCATTTTAACAAATTTATGTACAAATAAATATGTTACTTTAAGTGTATGATCAATTTTTTTTTTTGTTTGCTTATCATTTGTGTAGAACCAGAAAAGTTTAGTTTAGCTCAATTTATTTCACTTTTAAGTAGTCACCGTCACCACGACGACACTATCAATTTTAATTAATAATGCTTGGGGATTCTATTGGCGATAACGTTTTGAAATAATTGATAATGTTTTGTTTTGGTTTTGGCATATTTATAAATCTCTTCAACTGTTATAAGTAATGCTAAAATAGACCTTGGCAACAAGCTGCGAGTTTATAAATAAGTTAAATAATAAATTATTTTATTACAAAAGTGCTAAATAAACATTTACTTGTAAATGTAACATGTTCTTGTAAATGTTACACTTTGGCTTTATATATTTTATTTAAAATTTAGCGGCAATAAGTTTGCTTAAAATGCGGCATTCACAATAGATACTAGCTTTGACTAAGTCTGTGAATAAGTGGCAACACTCAGCAAACATACTTTGCAGTGTGGCAACTTTAGCAGCTCAAAGCAACGGCTGCTTTTTACAGTGTTGGAACGAAGTATAGGAACACATCTTTTAAAATAATTAAGTGTTTAAAAACGAAAGCTTTGCCGCTCTGCCTATCAAATTTATATTGTAATTCAAAATGATTGCTTATTTGAAATTATATGCCCAATATTTTGAAATATATTTTTAAAGCCTTGGGGTCAGGCTCAAACTTGTATTATATTTCAGAATTAATACTAACAAAAGCATTTTTAAGCACTTCCTATTTTTTTTTTTAATTTAATCGACAATGATAATTAATTTAATATTTAAAGCAGTTGTTATATGAACACAACACAATATTAAGTTTAAGTTTAATAATTATACCCTGTACCGTATGGTACCAAGGGTATATTAAGTTTGTGCAAGCCGAAAATGTATGTCACATATAGAAGGAGACGTCGGAGACACCCCAAAGTTACCTAAAATATGATCAGGGTGAATAGAGAAGTCGATATACCCATGTCCGTCTGTCCGTCTGTCCGTCCGTGTGAACGCCTAGATCTCAGAGATGGTAAGAGCTAGAGTTACCAAACTTTCACATTAGATCCCATATTATTCCATAGGAGGCAAGTTTATTTTATTTTTTTGATATCGGGGATAAATTATATAGCTCCCATGGGGGTGTTTGAGACGACCTCGACAAAAAAAAAGCGTTTTAGATGAATAATTCATTTGTTTATAAAGATATCGTAACCAAATTTGGTACTCGAAAGTTTTTTATAGTTCCCAATCACTGTACCAAATTTGATCGAAATCGGTTGACTATATCATATAGCTCCCATAGGACCGATCGGCCAAATTACTTTTTTAAAGAAAATTTCGCAATATTTCGTTTTGTAATAAAGATATCGTAACCAGATTTGGCGTTTGGAAATTTTTTAGACCACTTAAGCAATGCCAAATTTGAACAAAATCGGTTGGCTATATCATATAGCTCCCATAGGTCCGATCTTCCAAAAAATCGATTTTTTAACAAAAATTGTTGTGTTTCGTTTGTTTGTTAAGATATTGGGACCAAATTTGACATTCGTGAGTATTTTATAGTTCCTAAGCACTGTACTAATTTTAATCCAAATCGTTTGACTAGATCATATAGCTCCCATAGGACCAATCGGTCCAAAAACACGTTTTTTATACAAAATTCGATGTGTTTTGTTTGTTTGTAAAGATATTTGAAATAAATTTGGCATTCATATCTTTTTTAAGGTATTTAAGCACTGTGTCAAATCTTATTGAAATCGGTTGATTATATCATATAGCTCCCAAGGAATGATCGGTCAAAAAAATTTTTGCTTAAAAATTCTTCTGATTTTGGTTTTTTGTGAAGAAATCGGACTTTATTACAAGCTAGTGGTACAGGGTATCCTAAAGTCGTCCGCTCCCGACTTTACGTCCGCCATTTTTTCTTTATTTTTATAATAGGAGTTGTGCCTAAAGCCATTAAAAATTACAGAGTTAGATGTAAAAATATTTTCAGCTGAAACAAGAATATGTTTTGAATTAGAATTTTGGGTGCATTGTCGTTGTGTACTAAATGGAAAATTAAAAAATCCTGGATACAAAAATTATTTTTTTTAAATAAATTTATAGTGTCAAAAAAATTGTTATAAATGGTAATCATTGATGATTGAGGTTTATTAATTTTATAATTAAATTTTTTTGCTGCTCGATATATAAGCTAATCGATCACTTAAGGATTTATGGATTTTAAATTTAACTATTTTACATTAATTCAATTCGATATAGATCCCCTTGCTCCTTGCGACTGACAAAAAAAAAATACTCAAATTAGGGAATTGTATACATATGTATATATGTATATAAATAAAATAAGTATTATAAGAGTAACTTATCAGTTAGCTCTGAATGAAAATTCAAGGATGTTATATCACTTTAGCCTCGCATGTGGCGTGAGATCTTCGTATTTCAATTTTGTATTTATTAATTTTATTATACAATAACTAGTGAGCCCGGCAGACGTCGTCCTGCTCAAACTTTTTGAATACCCTCAAAGTGTATAAACATCGTAAGATTCTCTAGTTAGCTTATCTAGACAATCATAAGATTTTTGGATTAGATGACTTTCATGACTCTCTAAAGAGCCGCATCGACGAACTTAAGAATTCTTAAGAGAGCTCGCATCTCTAATAAATTCATGCCCCACAGAAACTACATTTCAACCCCTTTGCGACTACGCTTCTGTCTGCACTTAATGTCCAATACCCGGTGTTAAACAATTTTCTACTATGCTGTATTCACGATATTCACAAAAATGCGTATATTTCACGAACCAATGTACACAAGCACATCGCAATTGACTTAAAACCTCTGCATTGACAATTTCTAACACACGCGATCATCATATTTGCAATTCTTCAATGCGCTCATGAAAACACTCGTAAGACGTAAAACATTAACATTAGTTAATCTGAAAATGTACACAATACCACACAAAAAAAAAAAAAAAAATACAAAAAAAAAGTGAAAAATTAACAAAAAATTTTAGTGGTGGACAACCCTAATTACTTAGGGCTATGAAAAATAGATGTTAGCTGATTCTCAGACCTACCCAATAGGCACACAAAATTTCGTTAGAATCGGTACAGCCGATTTGGTAAAAATTTAAAAAAAATCAGGACTGGCAGCCCTGGGTATAAAAAATATATGTTGGCCGCTCCTCAGACCTACCCAATAGGCACACAAAATTTCAGGAGAATCGGTCCAGACGTTTTGGAGGAGTATGGTAACTAACATTGTTAAACGGGAATTTTATATCAAAGATTAATTAATTACGACATTGACACTAAAAAAATTTGTCCAAAAATTTAAAAAAATGCCTGGGGTGGACAAACCTTATCACTTAGGGGTATGGAAAATAGATGTTAGCTGATTCTCAGACATACCCAATAGGCACACAAAATGTCGTTAGAATCGGTACAGCCGATTTGGTAAAAATTTAAAACAAAATCAGGGCTTGCAACCCTGGGTATGAAAAATAGATGTTGGCCGATTCTCAGACCTACCCAATAGGCACACAAAATTTCAAAATCCTAGTTAAACGATTTGTATTTGTGATGAAAAGATGACCAGTTCTCAAAATATTTTATTTTAAAATCGGTATAATATACTTTTTAGTCATTATCTTATTTGGGCAGCTGTGGTCATATCTTGATGGCTCGGACACCAGAGTATCGTTAATTGCCTAAATCTTGATTTTAGTTTAAAAGATTAACAAAATTAAGCGCTGTAAGACAGCAATAATAATGAAGCCAAAGTTCCCTTAATGGGCCTTCGATTTTTCGGATACTGCAAAAAGGACAAAGATTAGATTAGGTGATTTAGCACTTCAACAAAAACATTATGTCAACAGCCGAATTTTGAATGCCATTGAGAAATAATTGCCGAAAGTTTTGCCACAGATAATAAGCTGCAGGTCACTCGAGGTAGCTATAATTTTATTTTGAAGGTTACCTTAACCGTAAAAATACAGTTTTTTATAAAATGCATCATTTGGATGTTCAACTTTTATTATTTAGGACGATTGATTACTTAACGTGTTCAACCATTTCAAATCATTTGAGAACTTCAGGTTATTTTGCTATACTTACTTCGTCACAATTTTTTAAATCAAATTACATATTTTTCCACTGTCGAACTTCAGACGTACCTTGTTTTCATTTGTCTAACGCACCTCTTCCCCGAAGAGTCTTAATTATATTACTTAATATGAAAAATCAATGGTGTCAAACTTCCAATCAAATAAATGTAATTTATGCTGGTGCCATAGATTCGTGATTAGATCATCCGTTTGTCATTCAGGTGAAACATGATCAGCCAGCCAGGTTGATAACATGATTATAAATTTACTATCTGTATGTATGCGATTATTTGTTTAACTTCTGATTCCCCAGCCGTTTTAATGTTTTTTTGTAGTATTATGTTCCATGTAGGAACAAACTTCTTGGAACGTTTATTGTTTACATACTCAGCCATGCTCAAATATACCCCTTTAATAATAAATACAAAACGATTATAAGCTGATATACGTTTAATTAACATCAATGTTTAATATGTTTAATAAAAATAAACAGCAAACAGATAAATTAGTCATATGTTATGCCATAAGTTACTAAACTAAAGGCTACACACAATTAAATGATTAATATTTTTCTATGATATATTAGTAACTAGTTTCTAACAAGACTTTTCTCTATAAGTTATCTTGGAGTCGAAGTGAAGTTTTACATGTATGTGGGTTAATTACTAAAGTAACAACGATTATAATGCTTTTTATATTAAATAAATTAGCATAATTAATAATTTTGGCATAAAATCAACATTAGTTACAACATTTATAGTGAAACTTTTTGCATGCATGATATTTTTTACACATATAATACGCATAATACTTTATATAAAGTGTAATTCATAAGGATATAAATACGAGCACCGAACTGTATTCGATAACAACCATAGGCTGATGTGTGTTCTAAGATTATATAAACAGCTTAAAGTCTAGATTCTTTAGGGATTGTATGTATGTAAGTACATTTATATAGCATATAAAGTTTTGTTCAAGTTGGGTTTCTTTTTTTTATGTGCACTGTTTTATGGCTGCTTTGCAGCAGTCCATTATTTGAGTAATTTTCAATTATCCTTTGGTAACACTATGGACCAGCCAAATACGCGACGATCAAATCCACACGAGAACAAATCACAATTTAATAAAGGTTCCTCTGCCCAGGCCACAGAGGAAACCATACGTCTATGGCCCTGTCGACTAGTGCGTGGCAAACGCGCCACACGTTGACCATTCAAATCAAATAAACGTATCTGTCGATTATCATGTGGTATGGCTATAATTCCACCGGAAGATACAGCCAAACGGTTTACGGATGAATCAGTGCGTATTGTAGCCAAAGCTGAACGCATATTGCGCAGTTCCCAAACCTTGACGCTGCGATCATCTGAGCCCGAAACAACTTTATCATCGCCTGCAAAAACGCTTGAAGTAACCGTCTCGGTATGTCCTTGAAATACGGATACTGCAGGTATGGGATCACGAAAGTCCCATAAACGAAAGGTGGTATCACGTGAGGCGGTGACTACCAAACGCTGGGTGGGATGTGCCGAAACATGTGTTAGCTCATGATCGTGTCCTGTTAGCGGTTGTAGTGGCTCTCTTGTTTCTACATCCCACAGTATGGCCGTACGATCCCAACTGCCGGTAATGATTTGATCCATGGTGGGTAACCAATCGGCAGCTACAACAACTGCCACGTGGCCGCCAGGGCCCGTAAATTCGCAAAGAGGCGTGCGTAGAGTATCAACACGATCGCGGTCTTCAACTTGTTCATCGCTGTCATCGAGTTCTTCTTCTGAAGAGTGGCCTTTTCTGTAAAGGTTTTATAAAATTTTTAGTACAACTAAATAAACTACTTTTAAAGACTTACCTGGGCGCCTCCCAGTTGACAGCAGCTTGCCAAATGTGCGCTGTGCCATCACCACTGCCTGTTAACACCAGATCCCTGCTCTGATGAAATTTGATAGAATTGACAGAGCCAGCGTGCCCTTGGTATTGCAACAAACAACGTGAACTGTCTATGCCCCAAATGCAAGCAGTATGATCTGCTGAGGCTGTGCCTATAATGGGCTGTCCCAGTTTTGCCGCCACTTGCCAAATGCCATCTTTATGTCCAATGAATTCACGCACCACTGAGCTTACCACGGTCTGTGCCTTGAAACTCGACACTATGCGACTGGTCTGTGCCTTGATTTTGTTGCTGGCCTTTACTTTGCTGCCACCAGTTGCGCTGCTTAGCTTAGCTTTGAGACTTTTGTGTGTGCTGGCTGTGTTACCACCGCTGGCAACGGAAAATAGCGAAGCGGCCACCTCATCACTTTGTATGGCAGAGGGTGTGGCAGGTGTAGCAGCTGTCGAAGTGCCACTAGCGCTGGTCAAAAGCGAGCCATAACCGCCACCTGTAATGCGCTGCTCGTATGAAGTAAGCGAATCTTTATTTGTGGCATTGTCTAACTTGTCTTGAACTGCAAATGAACAAAAGGCGTTTTTTGGCTGTATGTTATGTGTTTGACTAACAACTTACGCGTTAAATTTTCCAAATAAAGCTGCTCAAATTCCTTTTCAATCTGGCCAAACAAATGATGCAGACGTGCACGAAATGGTGCATCCTCGGGTATGATAGTCATATCCTCTGTTAGACTGGTCAAACGTGCTGCTCTGGTCTTGGATGATTTCATTGTGTGTTTGTTTACGGAAAAACGCAGTCGACGTTTCCAATTCTGCTGCTTTTGTATATGCTACTTATATTCTCGTATGTATATGTTAAATTTTTGCAGCCGCGCGTTAGCTGTTACTTGCTTTTTGTATAAACAATCCAATTAGTATGTCTAGCAGCTTAAATCATTTTAAGTCTGTAAAAAAAACGTTTTTCACGTAAATGCGCGTTGTTATGTATGCTTTACGCAGAAGAAATGCAATAATAATTGCAAGGCGCAGATTAAATTTGTCAAAACAAGCAGCAGAAAATGGCTCAACAGCTGTTCAGCAGGTAGTTGCCATATGTTAAGCAGCTTAAATGTTGCCAGCTTGTTGCTTGTGTTGTTTCGCTGTGAATGGCAAAATAAATATGTGGTCTAGCGGCGACAACAACAAAATGCGCTGGCAAAAGTAACAAGTATAAACAAATATATATACGGCTTAAATATAATTCATTATAGCAGCAAACAATGCGCAAACAATGGGTAAAACGCGAGAACATCTACTACAAGCCATTTTATAAAGACAAAACAAAACTGCTGCTGCTATTGATATTTTTGCTAGGCATTTCTTTTATTGTCTACCAGGTAAAGTCTTACTCAAACCTAAGCTAAATTATTTAATATAATAAACGCACTCAAAGCAGGCATTTTCGCTTAATCAACTGCCCAATGTCAGCTCGCCCTGGAATTTGCAGCAAATCAAACAAAAACATAAACAAATGATGCAAGCTCTTGGCAGTAAAGAGCATGACTATGCAGATGGCGTAGGCAATCACAAGGCGCCAATGGCTAGCATGCAGCCTGAGCTGGAACCCATCAAAATTATACGGTATGCCAACGCAGCAACAACTTGTTCTTTAGATTTTACTAAGCTATTGTTTAAATCCAACAGCGGCACGCGTCTGTTTGACTATGATGCTTATAAGCCAAATTTTGATGGCAAATTTCAAATGTTTGGATGGCAGCAAGGAGATACCCTTCGAACAACTAAATGATAACTATTGCGATTGTGAAAGCGATGGTAGTGATGAGCCCAGCACTAATGCTTGTGCTCACGGACGTTTCTATTGCAAATACCAAAAACGTCATCTCACCGGACGTGGTCTGGATTTATATATACCCAGCAGCCATGTTAACGATAAGGTTTGTGATTGCTGCGATGGCAGCGATGAGTGGACCACGCCGGATTTTAAATGTGCTTACAAATGTGCGTAGTTATGGGCAGTCATCTGCATTTTGCCTAGCCTAGCTAGTAGCAGATGCTCTACTGTATTGTTATAAACTACTTTGGGCAGCTGCATTCTCAAAATCAAAAAACATTCTATCTAATAAATTGAGCTGCTACACTTTTTAGCGAATTCAATTAGCAACAACAACAAGTCTGTCTCGCATCACAAGCGATAATTTGTATGTACTATGTACTAGATTGTAGTTATAAAATATGATTTTATCTAGTATTTAAGAGAGATGATTAAAGGGTTAAGTAGTTGAACAAATAAAGAAAGAGTTATACGTAAAGTGTAATTGGAGTTTTGGTCTTAAGAGGGGTATTCTTTAAGATTTGCTTGGTTAACATATGTTGAGTCAGCCACTTATCGGTTTGTGGTTTACGTTTGCAAACTAATGACGTACTTATGTGTGCTTTAAGTTCAATGGATTTTTAAAAGGTGTAGATAAAATCAGGCTGATAATGGTTATGTGGGATTGCGCGCCAAAATTCAAATGACGACTTCAATAATTTGCAAATGTAAATTGATTAGTTTTTAAAATTATTTATTTAAAAGCTGCTATTGCTGAAGTTATAAGGAATATAGTAGCCTTGCTGTTCCGAAATCCTAGTTAATATTGTTCTAGTAAAAGTTATCTGGTTTAACTCCTTAAGCGTTACTTTGAGAATAGCATTTAACTCATAGTTTAAAAACTTAAGGAAAATCACAAAAATTTTACTCAAAACTGTGCCAGATATTTTCTCTCGGGTCTGTGGTTTTAAAATTAAGCCCAATGGCTAAAGTTTTAAATATACAGGTAACCCTCCTACAACGCGGGCAATAGGTTCCCAAAAAATGCCGCATTGTAAGAAATCGTGTTGTATGGGGTATGAGCTCCATACAAAAATCAGAGTTTGGTTCCAAATTAAAAAAATTTTTAATAAAAAATTGGATAATAATAAAATTCGATTGATAAGACTTCTTTTATTTAAACAAAAATAAAATTTCAATTCTACGTAACATATTCAAGTTGAAATAACTTAAATTTATATATTAAAGCAAAAATAGAACTATAATTTCCTACTCCTCCTCATCACTTAATATGATTTGTCTCGAACGTTTTGTTCGTACTAGTTCAAAATCTGAGTTTAATCCACTATCAGATTCGGGCATTCTTTCATCGATTATTGGTTTGAAAAAATCTTCTAATGAAGTTTGTTTGCTGTTATTTCGTAAATCTTTGTAAATTTCTTTATAGCGAGTTAGGCTGTTTTGAAGATTTCGTTAAAATATTTCTGCTCTATCCCTCCAAAATGTATTCTTCCAACTGCTTTGCCATATTTAAAACTTTCTCGATACTTTTTAGTAAAAAGTTTTTATTGTCTACATCGGAAAGACTAGATTTACTAGCTACAAATTAATAGTTGTCTTCATCGATTGACACTTGTCCTATTTCCTTGAAATAATTAAATATTTTTAGTGCTTCATGCATAATTACATTCCCATCTAAAGGCAATCGTTTTTTCGTCATATCTTCTATCCACACCGTAAGCGATTGTTACATTTTCTCCATTATCTTTGGTCTAGGACGAACAGTTATTTTCGCAACTGCAGAGGATCCAGATGCTAACGAACTTCTAATTTTTCATTCATTTTTTTTAATATTGTAGTTCTTATTGTTGACTCATTTAAGTTAAATATCTAGCAATATCAATTATTCTCTCTTGATTTTGAAGTCGTCCAAAATTTGTATTTTTAAATTAATGGATAAAATTGTAACAAGCAAACCAGAAACAAATATTCATTGTGAGAATTGCCCAGTTCGTAAAAATCGCGGAGTAGCGTTGTAAGAAAATTTTCTCATTTTGGGAACCGCGTTGTAGCGAAAACGCGTTATAGAAACCCGTGTTGTAGGAGGGTTACCTGTTATAGCTTTTAAGCGTCTTTAAAGGAGTCTTAGGCAAAGCGGTGTATTGGATTCGGCTAAAGTTCGGTTGGAATTTTATAACAATTGTAATTAAAAGTCTATGCAAAAAAAATTTAAACTTTTATATACCTTATTTTAGACAATCTTCTCAATATTTGACTTTTTGTTTAGATAGTTTTTCATTTTTCAAAACTGTTTCGTCAGTTTGCATTTAAAATTGTTTTTGAGGATAAAATTAGCTTGCTCATTATTTTCAAACTTTGATTTATTTATTTTACTGGAGAAACTCAAAAAGAGTTTTAAAAACAATCAAAGGGTTGTCTTTTGTTGTGCCCATATATGACGACTCCCTTATTATTAATTAAAGACAACTTCTAAAATTTCCACCTTTTTAAATTAAATACACACCAAAAAGACATACTGAATAAATAGTTAATTTTTATTTCTTCATTTATTTTTTTTTACCAGACATGTGAAGTAAACTCTTAGCTCAATTTGTATTTGCTCTTACCAACATTAGCATTTGCAATTAATATTTTCATTTTTGTTTTTTTTTTGGTTTTAAACTCGCAGCACATTTTTTGTTTGCATTATATTTTATAATTTTGTGATATTTTGTATATATATCTATAATTCTTATTTTGTGTATTGCCTAATTTGTTTAATTGAATTTTCAAGCCACATTTTAGCTGTACACTTGCAATGACAAAAAATTATAAAAAATACTAACGCAATTTTGAACTGCAAAATTCTACAAAAAGGTACGATTCGATTTCGAAAAATTTATTTCATGTCTTTGTTTGTTTTTTGAAATGTGCGAAAAGTTTTGCTGCTGCTTTTGCTATTTTGTTTTTGGTAGTCTCATTATTATTTAATTGTTTTGTTTTTTTTCTTGAAAGCGATCAAAGTTCTTATTTCGATTTTGTTAAGGAACACGCGCCATTATTTATTACATTTGTTATTTAAATATTGTTATTTTTAATTTGCTTTGATGTGTGCAAACGAAAAAAACTACATGCTGCATACATTTATAAATAGAGCAAAAATTTGTTTTGTTTTCCAGCAAAACTTATAACTTACAATACGAATTCTAGATGTAGTACCGATTTATCAAGTTCTTTTTAAATATGTTACCTTATCAACGTTTTTTTTTTTGTTACTATATCTTCTTTAAGTTTTTTGTTAGCTCTTACATCTATTTACGCCTGGCTGCAGAATTAAGTTTGAAACTTAAATTACGCTCACTATACGCTAAGTAATACTTAATCAGAGTTCTTTTATTTTATATATGTTTATTATTTTTTTAAATTTACTGCACAGTGTGCCTAAATATGTTAAGATAGCTTTAGATAAAAGTGACTGCTTATGTGTGTTTAGGGTAGGGTATTCAATTTTCGATGTTGAAAGTGCTGGGGCATGTTTTCTTGAGCTACGCGGAGAAATAATAATTATAGATATTAAAAACTTAAATTTGGATTTGTTTCGGTTTTCGTCTTGCCTAAGGATTCTAAAGTAGAGCTTACAAAGTTAATTTTTTAAGTTTTGAAATTGGTGAATTGGATTTTCTAACAGAAACTAAATGGAATGAAACATTGAAACAAATATTATAAATTTTAAATTCGTGAGCGTGGATTTTATTTAGACGTCTTATTTGCTTGCATTTTTTTTATGTAACACTTTATAGGAAAATTCGTTAAAACAAGCAATTTTTAGTTGTTTCTGACAACAAATGAACTTCAACACACTCCAATATTTTAATTTTATTTGTTTTAAAATTATCGGCTTAGACACGCCACGAATATGAAACATTATGACAAATATTGTCAATTTTATTTCGCTACAAGAGCCATATTTGTAGAATTCGTACCGATAACTGATACGCACCATTCTGACATTGATCAAAAAAGCCTACGCTCTCGTTACAAGGTATAAGGACTTACTTCTCTTGCTCATTACAAGGCATAAAGACTTTCTTCTCCTGCTCATTACAAGGTATAAAGACTTACATCTCCTGCTCTTTACAAGGTATAAAGACTTACATCTCCCGTTCATTACAAGGTATAAAGACTTACATCTCCTGCTCATTACAAGGTATAAAGACTTACATCTCCTGCTCATTACAAGGTATAAGGACTTACTTCTGCTGCTCATTACAAGGTATAAAGACTTACATCTCCTGCCTATTACAAGGTATAAAGACTTACTTCTGAACTGACTTTTTTAAATTGATCATTGATCATATAATATATATATAAACATTCACATTTGAAAATCTCTAAAGCTAAGCATAAGCCAAAACAGATTTAAACTTTAAGTATACAAGCATGTCTGATTCTTATTTTTATGCCAATTCGCAGATTTGTCTATATAATAGTCATATTTACAATTATTTAATTTTTCAACGACTACTATTGAGACATATTAGTGATAATCTTATGAGACTTGAATATTCTTTAAAATTCTTATTTTATTATCAAAACAATAGCGTTGCTGTGATGTTAGAAATGAAATGTTATAGAAATTGATATACATATATATTGCACTGTCGATATATTGTGTCTTCAGATTTAATCGGCCGAAAGTGTTAGAAGCCTTTCTAAATAAATAAGTTTAACAAAAAAAAATTATTACAAAAGTATACTAAGAGTTTTAACGTGCTTTTATATTTTTCACATTTAGTTTTCTCAAATTATATTCAAATGAAATTAATTCAACTGCATATTGAGAGTAGACAGATAAGAGGCGTAAGCCGTATGGAATCATTTAAATACTAATTGCACGGCTTTAATTTTTAAAATTAAAGTAATATCAAAATACTTTGAATAAATAATGCTAAAATTTAACTCATTTAAACTGTTTTCTAGTTGTTTGCTGTGGTATGAATTATGGGAAACGTTACTGCGATTTTTTTTTCTTATTCACTAATTCAACGTCTTTGTTTGACGTAACATTTTTGGTTATCTTTTACAACTATTGTAAAAGTAGCTTTTATAAGATTTTTCTTCTTTTTTTTTAACAAACAAATTGTATTCTATTTAAGCACAACCAAATGTTAGACATGTTCCCAACAATTCGCAAAAACTAAAATGAAAACCGAAACATACCAGTTATGACTTGCACTGCGCACTTACAAAAATGAGATATATAGGGTTTATAGCTTATACAATCTTCTAGAGAGTTATATATATAGAATTGAGGTTGGGGTTAGACCAACTTAAACTAAAGGCTACAAAAATATATATATGCATATAGTATGTAATTAATAATTACTTATACAAATCTAACGACAAAGCGTATAATACAATTTTTGTAGTTTACGTTTGGAGCGACATAGATGATGATTGTGCGAATGATTTGACTGCTGATGTTGATGCTGATGTAGATGATGATGATGTGAATGTGGCTGTTGTTGTTGTTGATGCTGATGGTGATGTGAGTGGTTCCTATGATGATGATGATGATGGTGGTGATGATGATGATGGCTGTGACTATGCTGTTGCTGGTATTGTAACTGTTGCTGTTGTTGTTGTTGTGGCTGTGCCGGCTGTTGATAATGATGACGTGGTGACGCTAAATGGTACATTGGCTGCAATTGTGTAGGCAAAGTTTGTTGTAGTTGTTGCATATGGCTTGACTGTTGATTAGTACTTGATTTATTTACAATAGACGCTGCAGCAGCGGCGGCAGCAGCAGCAGCGGCTGATGTCGAGGCAGCGCTTAAAGCTACCGCCGAGGATAACAATGCTGCAGCCAAACGTGTAGATGAAGAGCATGTAGGCAGCCCCGCCGATGTCATTGCCAACGTTGAGGACGATGAGCTGGCAGCTGCCACAGTTGTTAGCAGTGTTGTGGCAGCCACTAAACTGGCGCCATGCTGTTGCCGCAAATGTTGTAGATGCTTACGTTTGGCTGCCGCTGCGCTTTTGCGCATCGCATGCAAACGACGCCTATGATGATGTGGATTTAGTTGAAGCTGTCACTTTGCCTCCTCGCTGCCATCCAGCAGGCTCGAGTTGTTACTATTGTTGCTGCTACTGGCGCCGTTGTTCGTTGTGGCCGCCGCCGCTGCAACAACTGCGGCGGCTGCTGTGACTGTTTGCTGCTCGCTATTGCTGGTTTGTGGCTGACCCTGTTGTTGCTGCTGCTGCTGTGGCGTGGAGTTTTGTTGCAAATGTTGCTGCTGATTGAGTGCATGGACATGCTGACAGAAGGCCTGCAGCACCTCAAAATGTGTCATTAGATTCGCCGGCTGGTTGTCATAGTGCAAATGCCTGGTTATGGGCGCATTGAGTCTACGCAACATTTCCGTAAATAGCTTCTCCTCCTTGCGTATCCAGGGCCGGCGATCGTCTTGGACCTGATAGGGCGTTAGATGCACATGGATGTTCATGCCTGCTTGTATGAGCGATATAGGATTGGTAAAAAAAGAATAAAAATGAGCCTCGAAATATGAATGCTAAAAATCCCATTTTACTTACCCATGCGTGTCAGCGTCTCCAGCAGGCTGCGTGACGTTATCCATGTATTCTTTTGGCCGCCGTGCCCGCCGTCCAGCCAATACATGTCCGAAATGCGCGATAGCAAGCGACACATGCTGCTGTCATCCGGCGTCAGCGTCTTTAGATAATGGAATTCATAGATAAACTGCAAGTTGAGAGGCAAAATTTTATGGTTAGCACTCTGGCTACTTCTAGTTCAAGCAGCGGCAAATTTTTTGCGATTTTTACACCAAACAGGACTCACTTGATTCAGCACGACGCAACCTTTGCTAAAACCAATCAGCACCAGCTTTGATTTGTCCAGATTTAAGTTCTCGCGCCACCACAACGGATTGCCATCGCCGGCTGTTGCTGCAACAGCTGCTGCCGCAGCCAAACGCGCTTGTTGTTGCTGTTGTAGTGGATGCGGCGGCAGCTGAGACTGTGTCCCAGCACAGTCGTTGCTATTGTTGGCATTGTTGTAGTGCTCCACATTATTGGAATCCAACGTAGGCGGCGTTTGTGGCTCTTGTATTAGCTGCTCCGGCAGCTCCGGCAGCACCAATTGAGAATCTTGGTGATTGTTTGCAATGCTATTGGAGCTCAGATCATTGCTATTGGTGGCAACAATTGTAGAATTGGGGCTTGAATTATTTGTTGTTGCATTGTTGTGCGTATTGTTTTCCGTTTCTGCCGGTGCATCAGCTGAGACTATGGGAAAGATGACTGCGCCATCGGCATCGACTGTGACATTCTCTTGCACCTGCAATATGTCTATATCCATTTCCTGGCTACTATCGCTGGCCGTCGAAGAACTGGACGATGAATCCGAGGTGGCCGTGGCATTGGAGAGCGTAATTGCGGCGGCTGCAGCAGCGGCGGCCACAGCAGCAGCAGCAGCGGCTGCCTGCGCCGCTTGGTCGAGTATCTCATTTTCGGGTATTGAGATCAAGCGTTGTGACAGATTCTGCAGCAATCTAGGGGAGAAGGCAATTTAGTAAGCAAGTGTTTGATATGGCAAAAAAACAACAACTTACTTTTCCAGATGTTGTAACGCATGATTCATGGGCGTATGATCAGGCACGCCCGCGTTATTGCCACGTACAAAGTTGTCAAAGCAGCTAAAGGTCTTGAATTCCATACTAAGGAGTAAAATTTTATATTAGTTGTCTAGGAGTAATTATAAAGTTAGCAAAAACTTACCGAACCGGTCGTATGACAATTATATGGGAACGCGGAAACGCTTCACGCAGCAATATAGCCGAATTCTCCAGATTGTACTTCATATAGCCTCGACTATCTCGATTTGTTTCCATGCTCTCCGGAAAGTCCTGCACATCTCCGCCAAAATAAATGATCGCCGTAGAGTCCTCAACATGCTGTGACTGCTGCCGCACAATTGGTGGACAATAGACAATATCATTGGCACGATTCTGAAAACCGGCCACGGAGAATATGCGAAATGGACCGGCCGAAGTGCTTGGCGTGCATAAACGCTCTCCGCTGCCGCCGCCAAGCATGCCCTCGAAGTTACGTATGCGCTCTTGTAGTTGCAGAAATTGATCAATGGTGAGCTGCACAAGGAATTGGAAGTTTTTTTTTTGAGATTAGTCTTTATGCAGTACAGTAACAGCCCCGTTCAGCCCCACACGCACAGACAATCACTTTTAGTAATTGTCCCGATCGTATATATCACGCGGATCGCCACAGCAGCCTATAAAACGCATGCGCGTATCCTCCATGCATAGCTTGGCATCCTCTTTCATTTCTTTAAGCTTAACGCGCACTTCCTCCCGCATAAGATTACGACACATGGCTACCAGACCCATGCCTAGCAGCATATAGATAAAATTTATAGCCAGCTTGGAGTGCTGATCGGTGATATGCTGCAACTCGGAGAGCTCATCTATATCCGCGGTAATATCTTCGCGCATCTGTTGCGTTACCGCATCCACATCCGCGGCCAGTGCTAGCGAAGCACCCGGCACAAAGTCACCAAAGCCTATTTTACACAACGAAGTCATGCAAAAATAGAAACTATTAAGAAAACTCCATTTCTCCCAGTTGGCAAACATAATGGTGCCCGTGAGCACATAGAAAAAGATGACCCACAGACAAGCAGTGGAGGGCACTATGATTTTCTTGCGCGGCGTTACAACAGCAAAACTGCCGCTCTCTATGCCATCATCAAAATTACGCTCCCGCGTGCAGTCATGCATGGAACGATACAGAAACTTAAATGCTCGCGCCAGTACTCTGCCCATATTGAGAAAGTAGAGTATATACAAGGGTATGCCAAATGTGGCATAGATCACGGTAAAGCCCTTGCCCCAGGGCGTGCGTGGCACCATATTGCCATAGCCAATCATGGTTATAACCGATAGGCAAAACATCAAAGCAGCCGGAAAGCTCCATATTTGCATGGGACTGCGTCCCACATAGCCATCTTTTATTATGGCCGCAATCTGCACCTGATATTGCTGCAATACGGCATTGGTCATATCGGCCCACTGTGATTTATTAAACAAATTATGCTCCTCTGTTATGTACCACAATTCCTGCGAACAATTTCTACGCAGCTCCAATACTTTTGACGTAGTCTCATCCACATACTTTCGTTCTATGTTCATAAACGTGAATGCCCCACATATGGCATAGATGACTATGAGCGCGCCCACGCCCACCTGTGTGCACATGAATGTGATGAAATTTCGAAAGCAACGTTTGACCTGCTTTCGTGGCTGATTGCTGGGCGTGGAGGAGTTAATGGAGGAGGCGGTGGCCAAGCCACCCCTATAGCTGCCGCCACCAACAGATGGGTGCGGAGAATTACGTTGAAATTTGTTGGACATGTCTGCTGCGCGTCAGCTCCACGACTATTTACATAGTTATATAATGGCTCTGTCTGTCTAGTGTGTATATAGTAGTTCACTTATTGAGGCTAGTTTTATGCCTCGCATTAATTTGATGATTTGTTTTCATACTGCCCCGTAGTACAACTTTATAAATTCATTTGCTAAAAATAAATCCATTTTCATCTACACTAAATTAAACGCAGCTGCCGGCACTGTATAAATTTTCACGCTTTTCCGAAAATGCGCCACCACCACAGGCGGCTGTTCGCTGCGACCGTCAAAACTCAACTGCTCGAGTGCTCCAGAAAACTAACATGAAAACCTCAAAAAATCTCTCGAATTGGCTCTCAGCGAATTTCAACAATCTTGTTTTTTATTAGTTTTTAGCTAGTTTTTTTTTGTTCTAAATATTTGCCTCCAATGCACTGCCAAAAATTAATTATTTGGTTAACGTAAGTTTTGTTGATCGTTTCCATGACATTTATGGCAAATAAATAATATGGAAATTGTTTAATTTAAAAATGTGCAGCAAAGTGCATTGATTGGTAGAACTGTATTATGCGGTCAACCGGGAGCGAAGACGCCAATATAGAAATGTATAAAATGGGGTCGAAACATAATTTTTGGGGATCGGTATGGAAAGTTTTGACGAAGGCTCACGAAAGTTTTTATATTATATTAAGTTAGTGCATGCCGAAAATTTATGTAAAATACAGAAGGAGATGCCGGAGACTTCCCAAAGTTACCTAAAGTATGATCAGGGTGACTAGAGGTGTCCTATACCCATGTCCGTCTGTCTGTCTGTATGAACGCCTAGATATCAGAGATGCTTATTTTATATTGTGGATATCTGGTTTATATTCGGGCCCGCGAGAGGGAGGAGTAGGGGAGGATTCCCCTAAGTTTGCTGCTTGATTGTAGTGTAAAATTAACCGGCATTTTTTGAACTACATCGGTTGTCTATATCAAATAGCCCGTATAGGACCAATTAAATTAAAAAATGTTTTAGGGGCATAACCCGGTGGGTTATCTTATATATAAAATTTACTGGACCGAAATTTACGTTGGCATTGTATACATTGTCAGATTAACTAATATTTTTTAGTTAATTGTTTTTGTCAAAATGAAACACATTAAAATTATAAACGTTATAAATTTTATTTTATTAAGGCACACAAAATATAATGAGAATCGGTCCAGCCGTTTCGGAGGAATATGGTAACTAACATTGTGACACAAGAATTTTATATATAAGAAGAAATTTATGTTTTACGTGTTATGGGTGTTCTCATGATCGCGTCAATGAAGATCAAATCTGGTTTTTGCGTATTTTACAGGTTGTAAATACGGAGGTTTTAAGCCTATTGGTCTCTCAAAGGGGTTGAAATGTAGTTTCTGTGGGGCATGAATTTATTAGAGATGCGAGCTCTCTTAAGAATACTTAAGTTCGTCCATATGGCTTTTTAAAGAGTCATTAAAGTCAACTAATCCAAAAATCTTATGATTGTCTAGATAAGCTAACTAGAGAATCTTACGATGTTTATATACTTTATTTTTAGAGTTTTTCAGCATCGTACCAAATTTGATTGAAATCGGTTAATTATATTATAATGCTCCCATAGGGCCATGCGTCAAAAAAAAACTTTTTTGGTGCAAATGGGTTTCGCGTACTTATGAAACAATTTGGTGTTTAGTAGCATTTTAGAGTTCCCTAGCATTAAAGTAGATTTTATTAAATTCGGTTGACTATATCGTAACTTTTTGGAGTCCTTAAGCAATATATCGGATTTCATTGCAATGGTAAAGCGTATCCCAAAGTCGTCTGCGCCTGACTTTAACGTACGCCATCTTTTAAACTGAATTTTGAAATTTTTTATATTATTATTAGGTGTAACTTTAAGAGCTAAAGATCTGACAAAGAATCCACAATATCTTAATATTCTATATCTACAATATTGATATTAGAAGAACAAGGCCATTACTCTACTGGTAGAAAAGAATAGCAAGAAAGATGGTAAGAAGATCTACTGTGAGTTCTTTGTTTAAACTGATTTATCTGATCGTTTTTGTAGTGAAGATTTTTGGCTGAGATCTTAAAAATATACCGGTCAGTTTTGGAAGGAGTGCTTCTTAAAAAAGAGCGACAAGTTTTAAAAAACAAAAATGTTTGTATTAAATGGACTAAAATCATCCACTGCCTCAGTGATCAGTTTTCTAAAAAACTAGGTTGAAAGTTTCTAAGTAAATTTAAGCTCTACTTCTAAGCTCTTTGGGCTGGACGATAGGAACAAAAATAAACTAAGGCAAGATTTTTTGAAATGACGTCTTAAAATTTAAATGCAGAGAATTTTTCTTGTAATCATAACGACATACAAATTATGGAACGTATTTATACTAACCTAACCCAATTTTTATGGATGATCATCCGTAGTATATAGTATGGTAGCAATCCGATGATTTCGGCTTTATAAGGAGATAATAGGAGAAGATATGTTATGTTATATATGATAAGGAGAAGATATGTTGAAAGGAACTTGTCTACTCGTCATTTCTACGCTAGTCGTAACAGCAGTTTTTTTTCTTTTTATAATCTTGCTTGTCAAAATTTATTACAAATAAATATAAGTCTTCCAGTTTATGTACTATTCTATGGGGATTCTGAAACATTTGTTTAATTTTTA
This sequence comes from Chymomyza amoena, assembly GCA_037043745.1. Lineage (NCBI taxonomy): Eukaryota > Metazoa > Arthropoda > Insecta > Diptera > Drosophilidae > Chymomyza > Chymomyza amoena. The sequence goes on from JBAMAX010002879.1 coordinate 173,927, forward strand.
CATATATACACTCTTGATTTATTTTCTTGAATAAAAGTTCTCAAAATCAAAATCTTTAAAACTATTAGATTTATATTGACACTAAGTTGAGAAGGAACTTCATGAAATACGCAAACAAAAAATTTATTCAGATTTTATTTGCAACAAACATTTTGTTAATATTGAAAGTCGCTATAAATCAATGTTTGGCTTGTTTTTTGAATTTTCTTTTATATTTCGGATAATTTATTCACTTTAGTGGCTCATAACTTTTTCTGTAGCAAAAAACACATGAAAAGTTTTCATAGTTTTCAAAAAACGCTTTTGTATAATTGTTTATTTTCGTTAGATAAATAAGTTTTTTAAATTTTTGGTTCTAAAACATTGTTAATTTATTTTTTGTTGCCGTAAAACACTAGAAATAAACTGATTTCTGTTTTTTAAAAAGCAGAAAATGTATGCATAATTTAAAATGTAAAAATGAAACGTTCATTCAGTTCCCTTCTTTTTCAATGCGATCCCTAGATTCCTGCAATCGATTTCCGCGCTTTCTCCTACACCTCTCAATATATGCACTATAAACTTATCACATGCATTTAAAATAGTCTTTGTGAATCAACTTTTGATCCATATTAATAGGATTTGAAATTTTAGGAACTTTTAGGAATAAAAACGACTAGAAAAAAAATGACAATTTGAGATCGCTTAAATACTGAGTACAAATATACGCAGTATTATAAATTTTTTCTCCCCTGACTAACTATTTTGTCAGTCGTTTCAGGTCGGGATTCTCTATTAATAACTGTCCAAAGAGAACAGGGACCTACAGTTTATAGCCGAATCCTACCGGCGGTATCTTGAATCAATAGATATTTTTATCATTCTAATATGCAGGAATATATTATATTATTTATTCAAAAGAAGAGAATAGACTGTTCGCCTCGACTATATCACTTTTTTTCAAATTCTTTTCAAATATATATCAGACTTCTTCTATTGATTTATCAAAATGAACAAAAAGATGAAATAATTTTCTATATTTTGACAATAGTTTTAATTTTTAAAGGTTGAAATTCAGTTGTTCCGTTAGATATAAATAATCGTTGGTTTCAGAAAATTTTCAAAAATCTTCATTAGAAATGAGGGAGATATTTTATTAAATTTGCTATCTATCTATTACAATAACGAATAAAAGTCATGACTGAAATAAGTTCATATAGTCGAATTTTAATACTCAAATTTTGACTGTTGAATTTTTATATACTGTTTGACTTTGGTATTGTTTCCTTAATGCATTTTTGCTCGACAAAGTGGACACCCAAATTTGTTTTTAGTTTGTAATCCGTTTGGGATATAGTTAAGCAAAATCCCAATAATATTGTGAATATAACTATAAAATATTTTACTGTCAGAAAAAGTTAACAATTGTATTGAATACGAATTTCAAGAGACATTTTAATGTTTTGGAGGTATGACACTAAAATTCTCTTGAATATCACTACATTTTTCCAAAAGAGAGAATCCAAATTAATTACGGTAAAATTAAAGCAAATTTAAGCGCTATATGCAAAATCTTATAGAAGTAAAAGTAGTTTGGATTTATTTCCGAAACTTTGTAACAAAATTTTGAGATAAAAATTGTATTGCTTTGAGATAAAATTTGATTTTTTTGAGATAATCATTTTATTTTTTATTTTTCAAAGACATTTTCAATATAAGATTTATTTGATTGCACTATTTATTTTATGTATTCTTTGAGCATGTAGTGTGCTTCGTAATGTTTATACGTCTGCAGTAAACCAAAAGATTTCCTAAAAAAACAATGCTAAAAAATTACCACAAATCTTTGGTTTTATGTTTGCAAACAATAAACAAAGTTCTTCTGAAAATGAGTATCGGAACAGATTAATTTCCGCATCGGTAAGGTGATAGTGAAAGCCGGAATAAATGTTTGGATTTTCAGATGAAATATTTTTTTTTTAGATTTATGCTTCTTTTAACTTTTTTTTCATGTGAAGTTCTACTACTTCAAACAGAAATCTAGATACGTTTATAAAATAAATGGATGGCACGTATTTTTTGTGTGAATACGCCAATAATTTTAGGCAAGCGAACTTTTTGCAAAAACAAAAAAAAAAGCTAAAAAATAAAAAAAAAAATTAAAAAGTTAAGAGCAGGTTCGGATTGATGGGCTGAGAAGCCTATGACTCTAACATACACAAAAAATTGGAATCTTATAAATACAATTCTCGTGTAACAATGTTAGTTACCAAACTCCTCCGAAACGGCTGGACTGATTCGCATGAAATTTTGTGTGCCTACTGGGTAGGTCTGAGAATCGGCCAACATATATTTTTTATACCCAGGGTTGCTACCCCTAAAATTTTTTTTTTAATTTTGGAGACATATTTTTAATTTTTTATTATAGTGTGGCATTGTGTATATTGTCAGATCAAACCAGATAAATCAATCTAATCGTACTGCCCAGGAACGTGCAGATCGCAACGAACGTGAAAGAATTCAGTCAAGACAGGCCTGTGAAGCTCTAGCCGTCTCCCTGATTTGCGATACAAAATTCTGTAATGGTCTTTCTACGTTATTTTCAGATGAAATAGATTGTCGTTGAAGAATGCTGTGATACAACTCTTTTGTCAAATTTTTCATTAATTTTCTTGAATTGGTCGAATTCGGTCATAACAAAAACAGTCCCAAACTATTAAAGCGCCACAAATGTCTTAGGTATATGACGCGATCTATTCGGATTTGAGTCGTTCAGCTGTTGTCGTCGATTACTTCCAAAAATGTGAAATTTGGACTCGTTGCACCACAGCTCAAATTTCCGTTTCGTAATTGATAAATTTTCACATTATTTGGGTAGCATGTTTCAAGGAATTTTTGGAACCGTCTGATCGTTCTTTTTTATCGCAAACTCCTTTTGACCATATTCAAAGAAATCTGTGACGAATATCTGATTTGACTTCGACGGCTAATTGGGATCGGTCCCTCAACAATAAGAGTATTTTCTATGTTTCGGATGTTTTTCTCGACCATTACTGCCGGTTTTACTATATCGTTGCCACTTTTTCCGAACACCACTCTGTGAAAGCCAAAATTTTTTTTTGAGATTTCGGCATATGACGATAATGACAATTAACCATATCAAATTATCGTTATATACCTGATTCTTTCCAATAGGCAAATAAATTTTAATTTGTATCAAAAAATCGAAAACATAAATGATGTTTGCCACGTAGTCAACTATTTTCTTCACGAAATCAGTAGTCATTTTTTTCACTTATTGGTTGGAAAAATAGTGAACAGTTTCTAGGGAAATGTGGAACCTTTTTTCGCATATACCACGGTTGGTCACCGAGAGGGGGTCATGCATAATATAGGTAAAGCCTCCTAACTTTATTCTGTGGGTAAATGTTTTTTGATCCTCAAAAATTAAGACGAATATAAATCCGGCCCTGTAAATTTTTGCTTCAAGTGATCGGTACTAGTTTACCAAATCTGTAATAGTTTACAATACTTCCGAAATTTTGAAATCAATTAAAATTTTTCAGACTCTTCAGCGTCTAAATAAACAATTTCCATAAAAAAAGTTACCTTCAATTAAATTTATTAATTAATTATCCAAGATGCTATATTTATAAAATATTTTGACGTCTAGTCTATTTATGCGCCATTTTTTTTATATTTTAATTAATGAACCAAAAATAGCAACAAAAAATCGCTGCCGGCTTTCCCCACCACCCGCTACCGCTCAGAAAGAAACAATGCTAAAAAATCATCACAAATTATTTGTTTTATGCGTGCGAGAGAGCACAACAAAAGCAAAACACAGTTGAGATATCAATATAAACAAAGAATACAAAACGAAAGCAGAGCGCACAAAATAAAAGAAACAACAAACGGTACAGTGAAAACTCGCCAAGACAAATGGCAAATAGAAAATCTATCGGACGGACTGTGATGCAATGTGCAGCTGTTGCTAGTAGCGGCGACTAGTTTCAATTTCACTTTTAGGTCGTGTCGAGAAGTTCAACCCAGAGCTAAGGGTCGTTCACATTGGCATTCAGCTTGGCAGGTTTTACCTGTACGAAGACGACGTCGACGACGGTGACGGCGGCGGCACAGACAACAGATACAGATACAAAAGAAGAGGAAGCAGTTCAATGAATACGCAAAAACGGGTCAGCGTCAGCGTCGGCGGCAGCGCTGCTGTTGTGGCTGCTGCCAACGGCGGGCGGCATTCTGCAGTTAGGCGCGCATTGCATGCGTGGGCGTAGGGGGCGTGGTAAGGCACGCGTTTATTGCAACAATAGCGTTTTATTTTATTTATTTTTTGGTTTTATTTTTTGTGTACCAATGACCCTGAAGTTGAGCAACGCATTGGCAAGCGCAGCGCGGCTTTAATGCTGCTGCTGCTGCGCTGCGCTCTCTGAGGGGTGAAATGCGTAGCGAAAAGATAGATTTTTCCACACACTCACACACACACATATACACGCATACACTTGGAACGCATTACAAAAATTTATGCAAAACTTTTTCAACGAACTTGCCATTCGGCTTTTTTTTCTTTTAAATTATTATTTACTTACGCTGTTTTTTGTTGTTAATATCTGCGCGTCGAAATTATATGCACAATTTTAGCTTCCCGCGTATTTTGCTTTTCGTCTGTTTTTCTTATTTCTTTCGTCTGTATATTCGCGACAGCGCTGCGCTTGCTACGAGCGAGACTGCGGCGGCAATAAATTTTTTCTTCTCGTTTTTTTTTGTACACTATTGCAATTAGTTATCGTATACTAAATTTCTTTTTAAAAGACTTCGATAGCTAATGGCCATATTTACTAGTTTTAATTTTAATAATTTACACAATTAAATTATAATACGTGCGGATTTTATGTACGGTTTGAAACAAACACGAAAAGCCAGCTTCTTCTTGCTATATTGTTGGGCCAGCTAGGCCTTGCCAGACTAGTGCCAGTTTAGCTAATAAGGCTGCCACATCACAGCGCGCTGCAGGCATTCACACAGCAACGCAGGCGAGAACATTTTTTAACAGTCTGGTGGCGCCATAGAGTTGTCGGCAGTTGCTAAAGCTTGGCGCTAAAGCTTTGAACGTTTTTAAATGTTTAAGCGCGCTTTTAATTCGCATACATTGTGTTGGGCTACATATTTCGACTAAAGTAACATATTTTTCAATATAAGCGCATTTCAAACCAGTTTGTTTTCTTTTTTATTGTATTATACAATATATTATTATAAATAATAAAAATATAAATTATATACGACTAATTCTGTTTTTACATGGTCTAGAAAAATGTATGTCGTTTAAGCTCGATTAAAAAATTGTATTTGCTTAAAATTTTAAAGAAAAATATTATAGTATAATCTTTTATAAATTTAGTATGGGAAATAGCCGCACCGCCCTCCATGAAAGTTGGAAAAAGGAGTTGAGCGTCTTTTGCGATGCTACAGATATATACACTTCGAACTTAAAAACCAAATCCTGAACCCGCGCCTGACCTGGGGAAAAAATACCGACTAACACATGCCTTCGATGAGTTTGATATTCAACCTGCGTGATCAGCTCTCAAGCAGGTGAATATATTCTTGCGTTTTATCCGAAACATCGTAATAATTCCAATGATTAAGAATACAAAGTTGTCGTATCATTTGCGAGTGAAGCTTGATTGGGATGGAGGTGCATACTTGATCCATTCTTGGGGAGTCTTTGTCGTTGGTACTTTCTTAGCATCAGAAATGCAAATAAAAGTTGAAGATGGTTAAAATCTTCTTTCTTTAATTACCACCCTCTATAAGTGGCATTTTTTTTAATGTATTTTGTATTTTATGATGCTACTTCAATTATTACGATGATATTAAAGATTATCTAATCTCGTTTATTTTTTTCCAGGATTTGATACTTCATTAGTCGACTAGGTAAGTAATTTTTTCTAAGCAAATAGACAACGTATTTTTTTAAGGAACAAAATACTACGAAAAATGTAAATATTTGCGCATATCATATACGAACTTATGACGGGCTCACGCGTGACGCAAAGCAATTTTCGCTTGTAATAGAAATTGCTAAGTCGTGATTAATTTCAACAAATATTGTTGCTAACCCATATCTTTTGAGCTGAGCTTAGTATTGGCAAATTTCTATAGACGTACATATTTTAAAGTTACAATTGATTTTATTCTAGTATTATAGCTATTTTCTTATAATTTCCCAAAGATCAGCAACGACTTTGTCGACCAGCTATAACATAATAATTAGATGCACATAAGTTTAGTTATGGCGCCAAATCCGAACAGCTAGTTTTTGCTGATAGCGCCATCTATGGTGAGCTTTTTGCGTCAAAAAATAAAAAATCAATCTACACTGATCTGCATACCACCTCGTAGAGCACTTTGGGACCAAACGTTTGTGAGTGTTTTTTTTTATATGGTTTGTTTTGTTTGCGTGTCTGCGGATAGTCCTTAAAATAATATTTGTGTGTAATTTGATTTAGGAGGTAGAAATAATAAAAAACTAGCAATATTTTACAAAATTAAAATCGTAAATAACATTTAGGAATAAAAATGTGCAGATCTCTTTTAGTATTAAACAAAAATTATTTCACACCAACACAATATTACAATTCTATTGGAAAAATAAGGGAAATATACGAAAATAAAAAGGAAATATCGAAAGCAAAAAATTCGTTTTTTCAGAAGCATAAATTGTTCGGTTTGGTTTTTTCGTTTTTTGAAGTACGGGTAAATATTCCGGTTTTTGTGACATATAAATGCATTTTTAGGCAAGGATTTTTATATATAGTATACGTTGTCTGGGGAATATACAAATTTTCTGTCAAGATCCACTTTCTACAAAATTTTTTAAATTTCTAGCTAGTTTTGGTCTGTAGAAGGTGTTCTAGTATCATACTATTCTAGTACAATTTCGTTTTATTCTCAAGTCTATGATGGCCTGGGGTTTTGTTCCAAAAGCCAGCTCTTAGAAACTTTAAATCCAAGGTTTAGATCGTCTCTAAGTTTAAATAGCACCAATTTACTAAAATATGTGGGTGAAACAGAAATCTCTACAGATATTGACTTCGGATGGTCAAGTAAAAACCGTAGATGATACAAAATTTGAAAAAATTTTATATTTCGTGCAATTCTTTTCGATTAATTGGTAAATAAACAACTCTTAAATTAAGGCTTTGTATTCAAGATATGTTGGCAACTCTTAATTTGGTTAGTTTTCCAACGTTGACAGTGAATTCCAAAATTTGCTAGAGCAATTTAAAATATGAGAATCATGAATTATAACTTTTTATATATCAAATTATAAAGATTCAGATAATTAAGAAACTTAATAAGGTTTTTAAATATATAAGATTTCATTTCGGTTAGTTTTACATATAGCCAAATTCTACTCAAAAATTTCACCAACCAACGATTACAAAACTCTAGTAAAACCCGTAGAAGAAATAAAACTTTAAAAGATTTTAGTTTTCGGACACTTCTGTTCGATTAATTTGATAAATAAACAAATTTAAGTTTTTGTTTCGAAGATATGCTGGCAACCCTTAGCTTGGTCAGTTTTCATACACTGCCAATGAATGCCAAAGTTTGCTAGAGCAATTTAAAACATGAAAATCATGAATGAAAACATTTTATATATCAAATTATAAAGATACAGATAATTTAGAAATTTAATAAGATTTTTTAATATGTAAGATTTTGTTTAAATAAATGGATTTTTATTGATAAATTTAGTTAAATGAAATCTTACATATTTAAAAATGCTGGTAACTCTTAGTTTAGTTAGTTTTTAATGCCAAAATTTGTCATAGAAATTTAAAAAACGAAAATCATGAATTAAAACATTTTATATATCAAATTATAAAGATACTAATAACTTAGATTTTTAATAAAGTTTTGAAATATGTAAGATTTTATTCAAATAAACGGTTTTCCATTGCCAAATTTAGTTAAATGAAATCTTGCATATTTAAAAATGCTGGTAACCCTAAGTTTGGCTAGTTTTCAACGTTGACAGTGAATGGCATAATATGCTATAGTAATTTAAAAAATGAAAATCATGAATGAAAACATTTTATATATCAAATTATAAAGATACAGATAATTTAATAAGGTTTTTAAATATATATGATTTTAATTAAATAAATTGATTTTTATGGGTGAATTTAAATGAGTCTCGTGTAAATTTAGTAGAGATTTTGAAACAGTTCCAAAGGGCTGCATGTGTCAACGAGAATTGAAAGAAATCGGCGAAATTAAGTGAAATTGATTTCGGAATAGTATTTTTGGGTATAATTTTTTTTTGTAGAGAGAATTTGCTTGACATAGTTATGATTTATATTTGTTTAATACGCTAGGATATAATAAATAAGTGCTTTGTTTTAATTTAAGCTCTTAAGCTGAGAGACTTTTTTTGTCGTTCGTTTTTTAAAAAACCGATAAATAATCCAGTTTCAAATTTGATTTCGCAACTGTTTCCGATTATTTGCCTTGTTACCATACTTACTTTACTTTGTTCGCCACAAACTGAAATATACTTACTCTTAACTGAAAATTTCGAAAAAATTCCAACTTTAAAGCTGAAAAAATAAACCTTCACCCTGAACCTAAGCTTTAAACGATTTGAATTGTGCTTCCAAAATGGACTTGGGGGGTACGCAGTAGTTTTTAGATATGAAACTAATTTGTATTAATAATAGATAATCATAAATTTTATTTGGTTTTATTTTGACATTTGAATGCTGCTAGGAATTATAGTTTTGATTTTATTTGAAATATATATATGAATTGATTTAATTATATTGGTAGACGACGAAAAACTTTTTTTTTATTTTATGGATAATTTATATACTTGAACGTAGCAATGAAGCACATACACGCATATATAATTGTATATTAAATGTTTAATTTTTTAAAAGTTTAAAGTGAAAAAAATTGTTGTCTATAATATTTAGTTGGTAAGCAAAGTGCCATTGGTTTTGTTTTTGTTTCATTTAGTAAAATTTTTAAAACCGTGTTTTTCTTTTTTTTTTTAATATTATTATTCTTTTTTGTACAAAAATATTTTGTTGTAAATTCAAAACTATGAAAAATGACGCGGCATTTTGATGTCTTTGGTCTAAGATTAATTTTGCCACGCTTTTGTATGGTAAATAGTTAGTTAAGCTTTTAAGTAGTTTTTGTTGTTGTTGTTTATATACTTTTCATATTTATTACATTTTTGGTACATAAATCTGTGTGTGTGTGTGTGTGTGTGTAAAGTGTTTTAATTTTAAACTTACAAATTGGGTGTTGTGTTTGAATTTAGACGCAATTTAGCCATTTATTTTTAAAACTAACTTTTAAAAAACTAAACAAAATTATTACCATATATACACATAACTTAAAAGAAAACACACGTAACTAAATAAAATTAAAATTTAAATGTGTTAGCAGTAATGTAGTAACTAAATTTTAAATATTTTATACATTTTGTGCTTAATTTGTGGACCGAAACGTAACAATTTTGATAAAAATATTTATAACAAAAGTTTTGCCTAAATAGTTAGAATAATTTAAAAGACAAGCTGCTTGAAATTTTATTAAAAGCAGTTTTTACTTTTAAATTATTGATTTATTTTTGTTTGTAAAGTTTGTGCCGAAAATATCACAATGATTTTTTTTAAACAAATTTATTTCATGCCAAACTATAATTTTGCCTATCACAAAATGTTTAAAATTAAAATTTTGCTGCTTAAAAAAAGGACGTTAAAAATTTGTATCGTTTTTTTTAAACAAATGCTAAGCTAAAAGCTTTATTTGTGCAGCTGAAACACCCTAATGCAGCCGCTGCTCAGCTGAGCGCGCTCTCAGCTACGCGCGCGCTCTCTCGCTGTGCGCGCTCTCGCTTAGTGGCTTGCATTAGGGTGCGCCACTGTTTTTAAAATTTTGTTGTGCGCTATGAAAAATTTTTAAACAAAAACCAATTTCTTGAGCAGACACTTTTTTTTTAAATTTATAGTTAGTTTTTTTTATATATAATTTTTATAGCAATTTTATTTTTTTTTATAAATTTTTTGTATAGTTATTTGTGATATGAATGCTTAGTTTTGCCGCTTTTTGCATGAATTAATATTTAGTTTGAAATTTTTTATATTTTTTTTATTTCAATATATATGTTTATAATTTTGCTTTTTTACTAAACTAAAATTTGCCAACTTAAACTAAAAGTTTAACAAAAAGTGAGGTGGTACAAGTGGTTTGTGTTTGTTGTTTTTAGCCTACAAAACTTTAACTTTAAATTATGTCATAAAAATCCAAAAATTACAACTTATTACAACATATAGAACTTTGACAAAAGCACAAAAAAACACTAAATATTTTTTTTTTGTTTTCGCTACATTTAAACATAACATAAGTTCTATATAATTAAATATAATATAAAGTTTATTTAAAATTAAGCAATCAACAATAAAACTGAAATGCATTTGAGGTATATCAAAATTTCTTTGTAGTTCTTTGAGTAACTCACGTACTCCTTGCAAACAAAAAATTAATTAATTATATATAAAAAAATGTTTAAAAATTAAAACTAATGTGACAACATGAGTAGTATTTAGTAGTAGTTGTAATAGTAGTAGTAGTAGTGGATGACTGTGACGCCAAGACATATATAAATTTGTATGTATATATATATATATATTAGCTGAAGTATTACATTTAAATTTATATATTTTTTTTTGTATATATATTTTATATATAATATATAATTTTTAATTTTAGGAAACAACACGCAGAAACCTTTAAAGTTTGTTATTTAGTAAAATTTTACAATAATTTCTAGTAGTCGTCAGAGCCTGGATCCGAAACCTTTGCTTAGTTTTGGGTAGTATTATTACTATATATTAAAATACGATAGTTATAGCAAAAGTTTTAACTAACTGCAAAAATGAATGACACACGCGCCGTCGTCAACATAGCTCCTATATATATTATACTAAAATCATACCATATTTAAGTTTAATATTTAAATGTTTATAGTTTTTTGTTTTTGTTTTGTTTTTTAACTTTAGCATCTTTGTTTCTAGTTTGGGTTATTGCTGAGCGTGCACAAAGCGGGCGAAAAAATTTACAATCTTTACTTTAAAAACGCGACTAAATGCAAAAACGTTGACTGTACTTTATGAAAATTCTATTGTAGGCTGCTGCTAGACAAAAAACTTATCGAAACTTATCGATAACGCCATATTTATCATAGTAGTAGTGTTGCGGTGGGGCGGGCGAGCTATAAAGCTGCGGCGCTGCTGTTGTTGTATGAGTTGTTGTTGTTGTTGCATAGCGCTGCGGCAGGCCCGCGGCACGCCCTTATATAGAAGAGCTCAACTTTAGCAATCTATCCGGATGTTTGACACGCAGATGCGAACGCAAAGTATCTATGCGACTATAGGTGGCCGGACAATAGGGACACATGGAGCGCTGTGCCGTGTGGGAGTGAAAATGATGCCAGCGATTGGTCACCTCCTTGCCACAGCTGCGGCAGCGCCACATGGTGCCTGGATCTCGGGACGGCGTAAACATGTTGTGATACGACATGGTGTGATGTGAGTTGTGTCCAGTGCTGCCGGGTGTGCCGCCGGTGGGCAAGGCGGCTGCCTGCGCCGGATTATAGCCGTGAGCATTGGGCGGTGTGCCCGAGACGGTGCTGTTATTGTGACGTATGTAGTCCAAAGCATAATCGTTTTTTAGTGCCGCGGACAGATGCATGCCAAAGGGCGGCGGTGAGGCGGACGAAGAGGTGGAAAGCGGCGTGGAGAGATGATGACGTGCAGCGGCGCCTGTGTTGAGAACGAGAAAGAGAAGAACAGACACACAACAGCCCGGTGTACGGGACGAAAATCAGCCCAGAGAAATAGATTTTTTTGTTTGGTATTTTTTTTTTTTTTGGAATTTGGTATTTTTTTTATGAGAGATAAGTGATAAAAATAGAGGCAGAGAGAGATAGAGACAGAGAGAGAGAGAGAGGCAGTTACATAGGTAATAATAATATGGTTTAAAAGATACATAGATGGTAGGCGCACGAAATACAAAACTAAATATGGGCGTAACAAACTAAAAACTAAAGACTAAAAATAAAAGAAAAAAAAAAATAGAATAACAAACTACGTTCAAGCAACTTAACAAAATAAACTTAGCAAATCACTATGCTGAGCGTTGTTGGGCCTAACATTTTAACAATAGTATTTTTTTTAATTTGGTCACACTAATTTTTGTTTTTTTAGAACCTAAACATGCCAGCGTGCAGCTACGTAACACTTAGGTAGCCCTGGTAATTATTTTTAACTTTATAGACCTTGTTTTTATATACATACAATATTTGTACTAAATTTAAAGCATTTTTAGTGTTGCAAAATGCCTGAAAATGCCTCCGTTGCTTTGGCTGCAGCTCAATATGCATTTCCCCGTTGGCTTTTTTTTTTGTTCACTTTTTTGATTAATAACAATATATATTTGGATATTGTACAAATGAAATTAGTCACAAACAGCGGCGCCAAAAAGTATACATAAAGTTAAAATTACATTAAATATATATATAATAAAAATTGTTTAAAAACAAAAAAATATGTGTTTGAGCACAAATGTGTGATGAGTCTTAAGAATAAAGCTTTAAAAATCTAAAAAGTTATAATTTAATTTAAAATTTATTGGGTGTAACTTGTTTGAGCAAGTTGAACTTAAATTTAAAGAGATTAGGGGTAGTCGCGATATTTTTCTTTTTATAATTACTTAGGCGTAAAAAATCACAAACTTTAAAGTAGAGCTGGGCATCGACTCGATTTAAAATGATTCTTTCTTTCTGACAATAAAATCGATACTTGTTCATTGAGCATCGATCTTTCATGCACATTATGGCGGATCAATTTGTAGACGCAGAAAAACGGTTTGGGGTTCTTAGCGATTTTAATTCTTTGAGTCATTTTAAACTATGGGTCCAAAATGATTTTCGAGTTTTTTTTTTTTTTTAAATAGGGTTTTTTTTTCAAAATATTTAAAAATCCACTAAGAAATTTCATTTACAAGATCGAAAAACATTATTTTTCTTTTAGTTTAATGGGGGTTTTCGAGGTCAAAGAGTTCATTTTTAATCTAATTTTGGAGCCGCCAGAGGGCGTTTTTGCATGTTTATTAATTTTTTTTTACTAAGGTGACTTCATTTTAGTTTTCTCTTATTAAGTTTTGAATCAAACGAATTATTATTTTTTTGTTTTCTTTTACTACGTTTTGAATTTTTGCTTTCTTTATTAGGAATTATGGAAATAAATTTAAGTGAATTTTGTATTAATTTTAGACGGTTTTAACTTATTAGCGCCCAACGTTTTAGACCGATTAAAGCGATTTTTTTGTGAGAATCGGTCGAAAATATCGATTCTCGAAAATAGGGGTTCGAGCCCAGCTTTACTTTAAAGCTATTTTTCTTTTAATTGAAGACTGTTGAATAACTTTGAGCTCTACTACGATTTCTTCAAAAAATGTTTTATCAACCTAAAATTTTAGTTTTTTAATAATATTTAAAAATTATTTAATGATGATTTGAGTTTGAAAATCAATGTCCGCTCATGCGTACAGTGATATGTTTAAATTATTTAATTTATTTATTTAAATTTTAATGCTTTTTTAACCAAAAATTGCCTAATTAAAAAAAAAATATATATTTTATTTTTAATAATTGTTTAATTTTTAAAAAATTTTTGACAATATTTGTTTTGAAGAAAAGTTCTGACAGCTTATCACAACTTCATTAAAAAGGGATTAAGATTTCTTGAAATGTTTTTATCAACCAAAAAGTTTTTTGTTTATAATAATTAAAAATTATTTAATTTTATTTATTTATTTAAAATTCAATGACCGCTAATGTGTACAGTGACATGTTTAAAATATTTAATTGTTATGCTTAAATCAAAAATTATTATTTTTTTTTAAAAAAATGTTATTTTTAATAATTGTTTAATTTTTAAAAATTTTAACTTTATTTTTTATCAAAGAAAAAGTTGTCACAGCTGTTCATTAGCGTAGATTAATAAGATTCGATTAAACCAAAAATTAACTCGTTAAAACAAAAATTTATCTTTAATAATTGTTTAATTTTTAAAAATTTTAACTTTATTTTGAATAAAAAAAAAGTTGTCACAGCTGTCATTAGCGTAGATTTATATATTTATAATAAAATTTTATGAAGAAAAATTATTTTTTTTAATTTTTAAAAATTTGTACTATTTTTATATTATTATATATTATATTTGTTAATCAAAAAAGTTCTGACTGCTTATCTTAAGCTCAAACAGACATTTTTTTTAGCTAACAATTTTTTTCGCAGCGCTGACTACCCCTAATATTTTTCTAAAACTAGACTTAAAACAAAGCATTTGTATAATATAAAAAATTGTATACAAAATAATTTTTTAATAAAATATAAAAAATGTATATGTAAGCAGAATTCAACACTGCCTTATAATATTTATAAATAATGTTAGATAATGTAAATTAAATTAAAAAAAAAACAGGAAATTGGGCCGAAGTTTGAAAATTTGACACACGCACAAATCCTTTATTTGTGTGCGTGTTTTGTACCTCTATAAATATGTGTGAGTGTGTGTAAAAGTGTAAGGTGAGAACTCTTACTAGGCAAAAACTTTATGAATACCCCTAATGACATTTGGAAGCACAATTCAAAGCGTAAAAACACCTAATAATAAAATTCTTACAAACATGTTGATAAAATAAAGAAAAATTGAGCGCCATTTTGTTTTGTTTTGCATAAAATTCATTTTATTAATTTGTATTTTTTTTTTTAATTTTTTAGTTTTCATTATTATTATTATTATATTTTGTGATGTACGTTTGTTGGTTTGTCTGTTTTGTAGTTTTTATATCAGTTTATTTTCACTGTTGTTAGTTTTTATTTATAGTAATTTCATTTTTTTTGTTTTGTAATTAATTCAACGCTGTCTTTATGAATAAAATGTTTATTAAAAAATTATTTAAAAATATATTTTAAGCATATTTTAATTAAATATAAAATTGTAACAAATGCGGCAAGCACTTTGGACTCGCTTTAATTTGCTTAGCATTAATTTAACTCTCGTTTTTTGTTTTGATTCTTTTTTTTGTATAAATAAAACTAAAATAGTTTAATTTGTTTTTATTAATTTAAGAAAAATGTATATATTAATATATATAAAACTTAGTTTAGTTTGAAACTAGCACGTCATTTAAATTAATAATAAAAAAAGTTTAAAACTTTTTAACGTTGTTTTTTTAAACAAAATTAGTTGAAAAAAAATAATGTGGGATTTTTTTTAAAGTCTTGTTTGGGGTTAAAAATAAATATGTTGTTTGTGTGTGTGTGTGTTTGTAGGTGTGATTATTTTCATGTAACTTTAACATTATGTAAGTTATGACATTGAAATAGACACAGAAATGTAGCGAAAAAGTTTTTTTTTTAAGAATTATCATTATGTAACTACTACATACAGCGCATAGTATATATATACATACATACACATAGTGCGTACATATATATAAATGTTTACTATTAATGATATGCTAACATTTATTTAGTTGTGTGTGTTTTAAAACGCTGCCTTATGGTATTTTTAAAATTTTTTTTAAATATAGTAGTATTTTTTTTATGTATTTTTTAGTACTTTTCTTGCTTAAACAAAAACTAGTCATATTGCACATACGTTCAAAAGCTGTCTAATATGTAACACGCCTGCCACTTGTTGTTGTTGTGTTGGTAATTTTTTTTTTTTTTTTGAGTAGGGGTACTCGCGCTTAACGCTTTAGCGATATTTTAAAATATATTTGGATCTAGCACCATTTTGGATACCACAAATTAGTTTGAAAAAAAAACTGCTACACAATTTGTTTTTATAATTAACATAATTTCAATTTGTAATAATTTTTTGTTTTGTTTTTTTTTTAGTTTTACTATAGTTATCACATCATATATATAGATAAAAATTTCATTTTGTGTTTAACAAACAGTTTTAAAAATAAACATTAAACAAACAATTAAGTTGGGGCAGTATTTATTGTAGCTTTAAATACTAAAAAGTAGTACAAATAAATATATATTTCCATATGTTAGGCGCACCAATGGATTCAAAGTAGTTTATATATATAATGTATATATGTAGTGGCAAAGTGGCAACAACAAAAGTAAATAACTATAAAATAGTATATACAATGTGGTTAAACAATAAAGAATCAGTAAAAACGTTAAGGTTAATTAATTAAATTATATATAAATTAAATTTAAATTGCATATAGTAAATATATATATATGTATGTATTTATATATATATCAAATTCATAACAAACACTCGTAAAATCTCTATCCCGAGAGACTCACATGCATTTGACAGCTCAATGGGTTCAGGTTGCATGGTATTTACTATATATATATATATATAATGTAATATATAATATACAAACACTGCGCATTCATACACACATACATACACGGCATTCACACACACACAATAAATAAATTAATATATAGTGTTTACAATACATAAATAGTGTAAAAACTTTTCTATGATGTCTTCAAAGTTTTCACGAAACAAAACTCACAAATTTGTACATCATGAAATGATTTTAGCTTTTTGATTTTTTGTTTTCCTTTTTTTTTTGATTAATGCAATTTAGTTTTAATTTTATGGTAGACTTTTTTTTATCCGTTTATTTTACAATGGCTGTTATTTTTTAATTTAATTTCACAAACTACTACATCTAGATTTTGTAGACACATAAACGGGTTAGCAGCACTGTTAAAACTCTTTAAAAATGTCTTCAAAGTTTGGTATTTTTTAGTATTAGTAAGTGTAGTATTTTTTATGCATATTTTGTGAGTTGTGTTATATATTTAATTAAATGCAACAACAAACAGGTGCAGAGTGTTTTTTTTTGAGAATTAGAGAAAAAATTTAGTTTAAGCTACTTTGTGCAAACATTTACCAACACTAATTTTTTTAAAACTGTTTGCGCTGCCTTGGAAACCATTTTCTTTCTTTTATCGCTGCTACTCTTAATATTTTTATAATTTATATTTTCTTTTATCTAACTGAAGCCAGTTGAAACCATGGTTCGTTAACAGCTCAGCAATTTCTTTCCATCTATTTATATTTAGTTTTTAATAATATTACATATATAATTAATATTTGTGTATGCTTGTTTTTTTTTTACTTAATTAATTGACAAATAAATTTGGCTTACCATTATATTTTGTAATGCATGGTCAACATTTAAGAAGTTTAAACTTAGTTGGGTTTGTTCTCTACGACAAAACGATTTCGATTATTCGAATTGATATGAGTGTGAAAATTGCGCGTTCGATAAATCTGTTTATATTTCATGTTATCGATAGGTAAATTACTGTTGCAACAATTGCAACTAAATTTGCAAAATTTTTAAAACGCCAAGGCTAGATTAAATCTTATTTATTTAAAAATTAAGCTTCAATCTAATCCGCATAGATTATTAACTAGTTTTTAGCCATGTTTTACACTTTTATAAACAAAATTTTCTACTTTTCTTGAAAACTGCAGCAAAATTTAGAGCTTAAGCTATTTGGCGTATCATAACAAAATTTTCCAAATATTTTGTTTTTACTTTTCCTGTAAGCAGTAATTATATTAGCTATTTGAAGGAACATAAATAAATTTTCCACAATTTTCAACTCCTCTAAATATTCTGCATCATGCTTATAAGCTTGAAATATTTTTCAAAAATTTTGTGAACGAAAGATAATTCAGCCATATTTCGAGTTTAAATATGATTCAATATCTGCCTATATTGTTTGTAAATAGCTTTAGCTAAAGTTTTTACGAATACTTGATAGAACTTTTATATTATACAAATATTTTCGAAATTTTTGAACTCCTTTCAATATTGACCATCATGCTCATAAGCTTGAAAATAAAATGTTTTTAAAAAATTTTGAGGGCGAAAACAATTTTACTCAAATTTTCCGAAATTCTAGCCTTAGTAAAAAGTTTTAGCTAAGTTTCTATTAAAACTCAATAAAATTCTTATTAAATAAAAAGATTTCTCATAATTTTCAACTCCTTTAAATAAGCTTAAATTTAAAATGTTTTGAAAAATTGTGTGTATTAAAGCTAATTTGCTTTATTTCGATTTAGAAAAACATATTCAAAATCTGCTCTAGCTTTAGATATAGTGTCTGCCAAAACTCAATAGAATTTGTAGATGATAAAAATATTTTTGACAATTTTCAAATCCTTTAAATATTCTGCATTATAAGTTAAAAATAAATTCATTTTAACAAAAATTTTGCAGACATATCCAAATTCCGATTGTAAAAATTACAAATTTTGAATTCTCCCCATAGCTATAATAGCTACCAAAATTCAGTAGAATATTTTGGAGACAGAAATTGCTCCAATATTCCATTTTGGTTTTAATTACAATTACATTTTTTGGGGAATTTGTAGCAACAGTTTTTAAGAGTCAGATTCAAAATAAATCGGGAGGTCCTTGCATAATAACTTTAGATGTATTTCTATTATAGCAACCGTAATATTTAGTAAAAAGCTTCAAGTGTTTGGAAAAGTAAAATAAATTAGAGCTAAATGATTCTAAGGAGGTTCCATGATCCACTAGGAGTCGATAATGGCAGAAGAAGAAATCTTTCTAAGTATCTTTTTAGCAACAATCCTCATCGATCATTAAAGTCAGAGTATAAAACAAAGTTTTGGTCTAAAGATCTTTAAAATGATTTTCTAATAAAATGGTTTCTAATACTTTGTATACTTCAATTTCTTTATAGTATAGTTTATAGTATAGTACATTCTATACGTATAAAATTAGATTAGATTGCTTACAACATTTTATTATTTTTTTTTAATTTTGCACAAGTTTTAGCCGAACTATAAAACATTAAGGGTATTCATGGATGCTGTTGAGTTAGGAAAATTGTGGATTTTGTACTAATTCAAACTATTATAATCTTCACGGTTGCTTTAAAGGTTTGAAAGCTTAGTATTTGCAACATTATAAAATTTCAGTACTTTTTAGAAACTTTGTTAAATAAAAAAACGCCAAAAATAATCAAAGTGAATTTTAAGATATTTACTTATTTAGATTCTTAAATTTAGAAAATTCAGCAATTATTTTATGATTATTTATTAACATTAAAACGGCGCAGAGTGCTAAAGCGTGAATCTCAACTCAAAAACTAATAAAAGGGTCGTTCACGCTTTAGTTTAGTTTTTGCGACACACAGCAAGCGTGAGATACCCTAAATATATCGAAAGAATTGAGAATGAGAAGAACTTGAGAACATTTCTCTCTCAGGTCTAAATGACGTAGGTGACATTTACTTAAGGGCTTGAGCAATGTCATTAGAGAAGCGCTAAACTCAGCACAAAAATTTATTACAAGTCTTTCACGCCTCAGTTAAGCTTTCTGCGCAACAGCAAGCGTGAATACCTTAAATTTATATATAATTTTGAGAAAGATCTTGAGAACATTTTGCCCACATATCAACTAATAATAGGGTCGTTTAGTTGAGTTTTTGCACAACCAGCCAGCATGAATAACTTTTTATAGAAAGAATCGAAAGACCTTGAGAACATTTCATTATTTTGAATATTGAACATTAGTTACGAGCTGGAATAATGTTACTTGTAAGCTCCGAAAATATTGTAATTTAGCGTAAATAGCTTTGAGCCAGTCATATTATTGTAATAAACTAAGAGCTATGTCTCCGCATAGTAAACTCTTAGAATTGAGTTCCAATAGAGCAACATTCTGTCGTCTTTAAGTGAGCTATTAAGGCATATCTTCAAAATTTTGAGCAAACTAAAAAATATCAAATATTTTTTAGGAATTTCAAAGCTAGTTTTCAAGTAAATATTACAAAAATCGATATTTGCATATAGCTATTCGTTCTCCAATCAGCTAATCAGCTTTCAACTATTATACGCCTGAAAACTCTTAGAATTGAGTTCCAAAATAAAAGCAACTTGTTTTCTTTACGTAGCTGTTCAGGGCATATCTTTAAAATTTTGTAGAAAACTATAAAAATATTGAATTTTGTTAAGGAATTTCCAAAATAACTTTTCGATTTAATATTAGAAAAATCAGTTTTGCATATAGCTTTCGCTCTCATATCAACTAAGTCCAGAAAACTCTTAGAATTGAATTCCAAATGCAACAGCAACTTGTTCTCTTTAAGTAGCTGTTCAGGCATATTTTTAAAATTTTAGCGAAAAATAAAATATTTAAATTTTTTAAGAAATTTCCAAAGTAAGTTTTCGACTATATATTAGAAAAATAATTTTTGCAAACAGCTTTCGCTCTGAAATAAACTAATTAACTTTCAACTAAAATTTAAGCTAAACTTTTTGTCTTTAAGTAGGAATTCCGGTAAATCTTTAAAATTGTGAGAAAACTATTAAAAATACAATAGTTTTATGTTTTAAGAGATTGCAAAAATCAGTTTTCAACCACTCAACTAGACAGAAACCCCAAAAGTGTCAAATTTTTAGAAAACATGCGAAAAATATCTTTTATTGTTAAAAGATCCACCTTTAAGAGCTTATTTTTAGGATAAATCTTCTGCAAATAGCTTTCACCCATATCTCAACTTATAGATCTTCAAGATCCTCTTTCAAGAGTTTTTTTTTAGGATAAATCTTTTGCAAATAGCTTTCGCACATATTTCAACTGTTAGATCTTCAAGATCCTCTTTCAATTAAAAGATCCTCTTTCAAGAGCTCTTTTTTAGGATAAATCTTCTGCAAATAGCTTTCGCCCATATATCAACTGATAGATCTTCAAAAAAGCGCTAGAAATACTTTTATCTAAGTTTAACAAATCAGCAGCATTTTTCATTTTCGCCAAAAGCAATCCGGAAATATTTTGAAGAGCTTGTGAAATTTATCATTAATGCAACTAAATGGCTTTTATTTTAAGAGAATTTAAGAGATTAAAATTTAATCCATAAATGTCTAAGCGATTTCTAGCACATTGTAGAAACACAACCATACTATTTTTTTTAAAGAGATTTTAAGCCAAATGTGATGTCAAGAGAAGCGCACTTTTTCAACGCTTACAACACTATCAAGAATTTCGATAAATCAGCTTAGCACAATATCAAGAATTTCGAGAATTCAGCGTAACACAATATCAAGATTTTCGATATATTAACTTAGCACACTTTGACCGCAATCGCTTTTATCATTTCGATTAATCGTAATCGTAATTGTGAACAGTTTTAAATATTTAAATTTAATTCCTTTTTTTAATTAAACATTTTGTTGCTTTTGTAATTTGCTAAATTTGAGTATCAATAGTTTTCTTTACTTGTTGTTGTTGTTGTTGTTCATTCATAACTGTTGTTAATAATATTATTATTAGCATAACGGTTATCATTACTGTTATAAGCATTATTATTACTGTTATTATTAGTTGTTGTTGTAGTTGTTCTAGTTTCAATTGTTGCTGTTGTTGTTGTAGTTGTTGCTTTAGTGTTAGTAGCTTCTGTTTGATTGGCATTTGTTGCTGTTGTTGCTGTTTCATAATTGTTGCTATTTTTTTTGCTATTACTGTTCTGTATATTGCACATGTTTTCATCACTTGGTTCCGTTTGTGGTTCTGGCTCTGGCTCTGGTTCTGGTTCCGCTTCCGGTTCATCGCTGCTATAGGGAGCAAATTGCTGCAGCTGTTCCATATATTGACTGAAATTCTCACGCATATAGGAGCTTAAGCGTGGAAGACTGGAAGTGTTGCCACTCAGCTCTTCCAGCTCTGTGTCACTTTCTTCTATGACAATTGTTGTTGTTTCGTGCTGTTGTTGTTGCTGTTGCGGCTGTTGTTGTTGTTGCAGTTGTTGTCTATGCTGCAGTCGTGCCTCCAATTGTTGATAATAATCTCGTGCATAGTAATTAAAAGGCTGGGATCTGCGTTGTTGTTCATTGGTAGCATAAAGTGTTTGTTTGTGTTTTTGTGGTTGTTGTTGTTGGTGTGGCGTATAGTTGTTGTTGTTGTTGTTGGCATGCCTCATAGCTGTTGTTGTTGACTCCTCATAGTTCCAAGCGCCATAGTTCCAGCCCATAAACTGACTATATCATTCACTTGTGGCATTATGTTGCTGCTGCTGATGATGTTGCGGCTGCAATTGTTGATGCAACATATGTTGCTGTGCCAAAGCATGCGCATGTTGTTGTAGTTGTTGTTGCTGCTGCTGCTGTTGTTGTTGCTGCTGCTGTGTTTGTTGCTGTTCACGCTGTTGTTGTTGCTGCTGCTGCTGCGCTGCATTAAACGCTGCCGCAGCCGCTGCTGCCATGGCTGCCTGTGAGGCAGCTGCGAGCTGTGTGGCAGAGGGCGTGGCAGCGCCCACGGCTGCAGCCGACATTAGATTATCAAATTTTCGCGTATCCGGATTGTACATGGGATGCTTGAACTTGCAGTGTGTGCGTAAATTGTCGCTACGTGTGTAGGTGGCACGGCAGAGGGGGCACTCGAAGCGGCCCGGAAAATGCACGTGGTAGTGATTCCTTATGTGCGTGACGACCTTGCCACAGAGCTTGCAGCGATGCAGGTTGCAGCCACCGGAGAGACGCTCAAAGGTGAGACGCATGTGCCAGGCTTTAGAACCTTTATGCGTTTAATTTTTTTGTTTTACAATTTGGTTTATTTTATTTTTTATTTTTTTAATTTTATATATTTTTTTTATTTAAAAAATTTGATTTTGTTTTGATTTTTTGTTCGTTCGTTCAAACGCGCAAAGAAAAAAAGAAGAGAAAAACAATGTTGTTGTTGGTGATTCACAGAAACAGAAAAATCATTTTTATAATTATTCTTAAAACTGTATAATTAAATGTTTTGGTTTTTGGTATTTTTCATATTTCAGAAATTTTCCTGTAGTAGTTTTAACTTTTGGTACTTGTAGTTTTTATTGGTTTTAATAGAAGTACGTGATAAAGAGAGAAGAGGGAGGTAAGAAGAGTTGGGAGGCTTATGTAAAATATGAAACTTGAACGCGTCTTGATGGGAAACCATATAAAAATTTAGTGCCAGAAATTGTAAAAATAAATTGTATCGGAAATTAAAAAAAAATTAACAAAACTGGAATGTATTATAATAAAAAAAATTGCTTTAAATTAGTAAAATTTATTTGAGCATAAAAATGTGAAAATCGAGAATATTTTTGAAGATTATTTGAACATATAATTTTCAAAAAACTGAAAAAAATAAAAAATTTTAGAAAATTATTGGAAAACAAAATTTTTGAAGTAAAAAAATCAAGTTTTGATTGAAGATATTAAAAAAAAATTTTTTTACTAAACAAATTTGTATCGGGAACTCAAAAAAAATTAACAAAACCGGTATTTATTAAAAAATATAAATTTCGTTAATTAGTAAAAAAAAAAATAAATGAGAATAAAAATATGAAAATCAAGATTAGAGTATTTCACTAATTGTTTGAAAATATAATTTTGAAAAAAAATAAATACTTGAGTAAAAAAAATAAATAAAAATTGAAAAAAATTATTGAAAAAAAAATGTTTATTAAAAAAAAAACAAGTTTTGACTTTCAATTGTTTTCTTTAATTAAAAATAAATGTGTTCTGAAAAAATTGTTTTAATAAAAAAATAAAGTTCTGTCTTTCAGTTCTTTTCTTTAGTATTTTGAAAAAATTGATATATTACATTTTAAAAAATCAAATCAATATTTGTCTATTTTTCGCTCGTATAAAAAAAATGTATTTTTATCAAATCTATTCAGGCTTCTCTATTTTTCAGTTGTTTTGTTAAGTTAAAAAAATATATTTTTTTTAAATAAAATTAACATTTATTTTTATAAATCTATTTTTGTCTATTTTTCGCTCATATAAAAAAAAATATATTTATCAAATCCATTCAGTTAGTTTTTAAAAAATATATTTTTTTTAATAAAATTATAAATTGAATTAATATATTTTTTTAAATCACTTTTTTTCTATTTTTCGCTCATTTAAAAATTTTTTTTTAAAAAATCTAATACAGGGTTGTCTTATTTTCAGTTGTTTCCTTTATTTTTATGAAAAAATTCATTTTTTTAAATAAAATTGTGAAATAAATTAATATATTTATTTTTATAAATCTATTTTTGCTTATTTTTCGCTCATATAAAATAATTTTTTTTAATAAAATCTAATTTTCCTTTAGTTTTTTGAAAAAATTTATTTTTTTTTAAATAAAATTGTAAATTTTTCTTTATTTTTATAAAAATTCATCAAGTTTTGACAATTTTTAAGTTTAGTTTTTTGAAAAAAATAATATTTTTTTATAAATTGTAAAACAAAGAATTTATTTTCTAAAAATCAAATTAAGGGTTGACTATTTTTTGATCAAAAAAAAAAGAAAAAAGAATTTAATTTTTCATTTTGAAATTGGTTTTTTTATTACGTTAAAAATTAAATTTATCACAAAAAATAAAGCTTTTTGATTCGAATTTTAAAAATAATTTAATTTCATTTTGAAATAAGTTTTTTGTTACTTTTAAAATTAAATTTATCACAAGAAATTAAGTTTTTTTTTTTTAATTTTAGAACATTTTTGGCGCTATTTAAACGTTTTACATATAAAAATTATAATTCTTATTTAAATTTATTCAAATTTGGAGCTTTAAATTTTATATAAAAAATAAGATTTTCTTTAAAACTATAGCGAATAATCGGTTGGAGTCGAAAAAAATGTATGGAAATATGGAGAAAAAATATATATGTAATAATATATATAAAAGAATGCAGAAAAGAATAATAGATTCGATTAATTAATTTACTCATTAATTCTTGACATTTAGTTATAAAACACAAAATTGCTTTTTTAGTGTTGGAAAACGAATTTATTTATCCAATTCTAGAAATATTTTCTTTTCCAAATAAGTTGGAATTTTTATTTTATAAAGCTGAACTCTTTAAAGTTATCAAAAGATCAGACAAGTGAGATTTTTAATATATTAATTTTAAATTTTTTTTAATTCTTAAAACTTTTGAAAAAATATGTAAAATATAAAATAAAAATATTTCAAAAACTAGTTTTAGGAAACAAACTTTAAAAGTTTTAAACAGACCAGAAAAATTAAATTTTTAATATATTAAATTTCAATTGTTTTAATTTTTAAAACTTATGAAAAAATTTTGAAAATATAAATTAAAAATTTTTCATAAACCAGTTTTATGAAAAAAAAACTAAAAGTTTTAAACAGACCAGACAAATAAGATTTTTAAAATATTAAATTTAAATTTTTTTAATTTTTTAAACTTGAAAAAAAATATAAAATGCAAATTTTTCAAAAACAAGTTCTAGGAAACAAACTTTAAAAGTTTCAAACAGACCAGAGAAATGAGATTTTTAATATATTAAATTATAATTTTTAAAACTTTTGGAAAATAATATAAAAAAAATTTTTCAAAAGCCAGTCTTAGAAAAAACTTTAAAAGTTTTAAACAGAGCAGACAAATTCGATTTTTAATATATTAAATTTTAATTTTTAAAACTTTTGAAAACAAATTTTAAATAAAAATACATTTTTTTCAAAAATAGTTTTAGGAAACAAACTTTAATTGACTTAAATTTTCAACGAAATGAGTAAAATAAAAAAAATTTATAAAAATATATATTATTTTAACTGACTTAAATTTTTAAAAATTCCCGATACATGAGAATTGAATTCTATTTTAAAAACTTTTTCGTATCTATTGGCACTTAAGATTGGACGATGGTGAATACAAAAATGAAAAAATAGTAATTTTAAAACAATAAAAATTAAAATTTTCTTGCCAAATTTAGTTACACCCATCAAAACAAGATTTTAAAAAATATTTTGCTGAATTTTGGCAAATATTATTTTTTTTAAGCACGATTTTTAATGAAAAATGGTTTGAGAGAAGAGGAGAGAGAGAGTAGAAGAGAACGCTTGGTATAATGAAAGAAAGTTTAAATTAAAATTTACAATAAATTAAGTTCAACCAATATTATTATTATTTTTTAATTAAACACTTAAACGCTGCGCTTAAAAAATAATTTAAGAAAATTATTTACAACAATATGTGATTTTTTGATGTATTTTTTTTTATAGTTTTAAAACTATTACTTAATGATGATAACGATATTTTAAGGTGCCCAAACCAAATTATATATATATGCAAAAATGATGTTTGGATTTTTTCAATTTGTTTGGTATTTTTTTTTTGTTGGCGTTTTTTAATTGCTATTTATTTATGATATATATAATTTGTTGTTAAATGTGTGTGTGAGTATGTGTGTTGTTGGTTTGTTGATTTTGTTGTTGTTGTAGTTTTGCTAAACTGTTAATAACTTTATTAAAAAAAAGCCCAAACCAGATTAGTTTCAAGTTCTCTTGATTTGCTAAGTATAAAATATACTAGATTGCAGCGCACTTTTTGGTATTTTCTTGGTATTATGTTTGTTTTGTACATTTATAAGGTGAGTTTTTGGGCTGGGTGGGGGGCCAAATGTCAATGTCATTATAATGATGAGTGGGGTTTAGAGTAACTATAAAAGGTAGCTTAAGGATAAATACAAAAAAAAATTAAATAATTGAGAAAAACGTTGAAAAACTGCACAAAAAAGTGAAATCGTTTTTGGAGCGAATATATATTTCAACACCCCTCCTGCCTGCTGCATACAAAAAACGAAATTATATAAAACAATAGATAGAGCTGGTATTTTTTTTTTGGAACTAGTATTAAGATGACAAAGAGAGAGAGAAAGTGAGTGTGTGAAAGAAAAGTAGAGTAGTAGAGATAGAATGAGAGACAGCGCAGAGTGTTTAGAGTAGAGTATATATAAAGTACAAATTTTCAATCATTTGGCCAATTCCTGTTTTTTTTTTTAAACTTTATATAAATTTTAAATTTTTGGGGGTTTTTTGTTTTAAGTAAAGAAAAAACATACATAACGTTAAGGTTTTTGTTTTTGTTTACGTAGCTTAGACATTTATGTATATATATAGTTATATATAGTATATATAAATTATAAAATAATACTAAAAAATACAAAAAAAAAGTTTTTAACATTTATATGGTGCTTAAAAAGAGCTTAGAAAATTCAACTTACCGTGTTTCAAAGAGTGCGCTTGTAGTAGTTATTTTTTTTTTTTTTAATTTTGGGGCTTTAGTTTTTGATAATTTTTTATGTAGAAAATATTAGTATTTACCTAGGGAGCAACTTTTATGTAGAGGGTACGTCGTTTTATAGTTAAGTTTATAAAAGTTAATGAAAAGAACTGGAATTTGATTTGAAAGAGTTTTATTAAGTAAAAGTTAAAGACGTTATGTATTTATAGCTTTGTTTTTGTTTTTTAAATATATATATATGTACTATAAGAGAGTTACTTAAATGTTTTTACTTGAACTTGATTATCTACATTTAAGTTGTTTTTAAGAGTTTTTAAAAATTTTTAGCGCTAATTTAAAATTTTTTATAATCTTTCTTTTAAACAAAATATATTTTGCTTTTAAAATATGCCAACTATAAACTTCGGTGGGTGAGCGCATAATTTCAAAGCACTATAGAGGGTGCTCTGCCGTTGGGGCTCATAAGTTAAGGCTCAGCGCAACTCTGGGCACTCTGAAATTATGCTTTTTTAGCTCTCCTACTTAATCTTTGTAAAGCCAATAAATTATAATGACACACAACATTAAAGTTACTTAACAAAATTAGTTGTAAGTAGCCAAAGTTTTTGTTTTTTTTTGCCTGCTTTGTACATTTACTTATAACATAAGTCTCTTTGTTGTCTTGTACTGCGCTCTTAATTCGTTGCATTGCTCTCTTTGCTTAATTTGGACGTCATGAACTTATAGCTCTTCTTTTTTTTTTTATTTGTTTTTTTGTTTATAAATAATTTCACTAATATGGCACAAAAAATAAGTTAAGTAAAAATTCACTACAGCACATGTTAAGTGTAAAACATAGATGGCGCTAATGTTAACAACAACTGTTATCGATCCATAACGGCATTAAGCTACAGCTGGCGCTAATGTTAACAGCGATAACGGTATTAAGCTTCATTTGCTGTTAACTTTAGCGCCAGCTTAGTGTAAAACATAGATGGCGCTAATGTTAACTGCAACTGTTATTGATCGTTAACGGCATTAAGCTACAGTTGGTGCTAAAATTAACAGCGATAACGGTATTAAGCTTCATTCATTTGCTGTTAACTTTAGCGCCAGCTTAGTGTAAAACATAGATGGCGCTAATGTTAACAGCAACTGGTATTGATCGTTAACGGTATTAAGGTACAGTTGTTGTTAACTTTAGCAGCAGCTCTTGCCAAAAATACTTGTAATTAACATAAAAACATAAAACTGACTGTTAACAACAACTGTTATTGATCTTTAACAGCATAAAGGTATAGTTGCAGCTAACTTTAGCACCAGCTCTTGTAAAAAAATACTTTTAATTAACATAAAACTGACTGTTAACAGCAACTGTTATTGATCGATAACAGCATAAAATACCCTTGCTTTTAACTTTACCGCCATCTAAGTATGAAACATAGATGGCGCTAATGTCAACAGCTGCTAACTTTAGCGCCAGCTTTTGTAAAAAATACTTGTAATTAACATAAAAACATAAAACTGACTGTAAACAGCAACTGTTATTGATCGATAACAGCATAAAAATACAGTTACTGTTGCTTTGCCGCCATCTAAGTATAAAACATAGATGGCGCTAGTGTCAACAGCAATTCCACAGCTGCTTCTAACTTTAGCGCCAGCTTTTGTAAAAAATACTTGTAATTAACATAAAAACATAAAACTGACTGTAACAGATTTTGGAATTCTAATGTAATACTTTTAAGATAATTGCTTTTATTATTTTTTAAAAGCTTCTAAAGGTTGTTTAATAAAAGTCTTTGAAATTAACTACTACAGTAAACATAATAAATATGGGTTTTTGTTCTCCTCTTGTATTAGCTAAAAAATTCGCTGCACTGTTTAAGTTCTATAGCATATTGATTATACGTATTTTGAAAACCTTTTTTTGTTTTTTTGATTTGTTTCACTCTTAAGTTGCAAAGCGCAGAATAAACTCTTAGTTTACTAATATTAAATATTTGATGTGTTTTGGTGTGTGGGGGGGGCACAAAAGTAAGCTACTGCGATCGTTTACGTATATATGTTATTGTTTCGTTTTAAATTGATCGCTTAAATATCATCTGACTAGAGAAGTGATCACATATGCACATAATGACTAAAGAAACGATCTTTAATATCGGCATGCTTGATCTTACAGTGTGCCTTCATATTATCGCGACGCGTAAACTTTTGTCCGCAAACGGGGCATTCATGACTTTGGGGTCGATGTATATTGGCATGATGCCAGCGATTCGAGACGATTTTGTTGCAGCTAACACAGCGATAGAGCGTGGGCAGCGTGCCCGATAACTGCACAAAGAGCGTAGAATAATCGATATTATGATCGCGTCGATTGGCCGCGGCGGCAGCAGCTGCTGCAGCCGCTGCGGAAGAGCTGCTGCCCGAGGCGGCGCTGGACGAGGAAGTGGGTTGCGGCGAAATGGATGTAGCGGTGGCTGTGGCAGCATGTTGTGGCTGATAATGCGGCGAGCTTTGTGTGTGTGCTGCCAGAGTGTGTGCTGCAGCATGATGCGCATAAGTGTGGCTCAGCTCCAGCTGATGCTGTGAGGAGCTGCAGCCAGTGGGGGAGTGGGCATAGCTGAGCTGCGACTGCTGCTGTTGCTGCTCACGATAGCTGCTGGGTGAGTAGGCAGCAGCGGCGGCCTCGGCAGCGCAAAGCGTCGTCTCGCTGCTGCTGCTGTGGCGCCCCAAATTCAAAGCCGTTTGTGGCGCAGTGGCAGCGTGTGGCGGCAGCTGATGATGCTGTTGTCGATTGCAGCGTATGGCGCGCATGTTCAGCTCCTTGCATTTATACTCGCAATTATAGTTGTTATCGATATACATATCGTTTTGTGCCTGTGTCTCATGTTCGTACAGCACAGAGCGTCTATATTTTTGCTGATAGGCGCTAATGTGCTCTTGCTGCTCCATATCGCTGTCCACACTAGCGCCAGCTATGGGCAGCTGCCCTGCTGCTTGCATGCTGGCGCCATCTAGCGCTGGTTGCTTATGGTTAAAACTTTTAACGCGACCTGCAAACATTTGCGTTTCGTATAATGCGTTATCACTATGAGAGGGTCGGGAATTTGTTTTTGTTTTTGTTTGCATTTAAGTCTGCCTTGGAATTGTTTTTGTACAGCCAGCTTAGACTGGAAAGCCAGGCTGCCAGCAGAGCTTGCGCTCTCTTTGACTGCCAGCAGAGCTTTTGGCTAACGGCAGCTTGCCTGCGCTTTGACTGCAAGCTGAGCTTTTGACTAACGGCAGCTTGCGCGCTCAGCTCAGCTTTCAGCCAATAGCAGCGCGCCTTTGCTTCCAGCCGCACAGTGTCTCAAGGCTGCTTAAATTTGTGTCCAATTTTTATACACTAATTTGATATTTGATTTTTCAAAGGCATAACAGCAGCAAAATGAAACATTTGGTAAACAGCTAGTTGGAAGTTTTGAAATAAATTTGATACAGCTAATGCATATAAGTAGTTAGGTAGTATATAATAGTATTATGTATGTTTTAGGTATATGCAAACATTTGAAATAACAGACAGCTACTAGAATTTGTATTGCAGTATTTTTTTTTTCTTTTGGGATTTTTTTGTGTTCATGTTGGGCATAATTTTCAAACAATTTCGTTTTGTAGTATAAAAATACTATGTATGTACTAGCATTTTGAAACAACTAGTGTTTGTGTGGGTGTTTTTTTTTTAATTAAACATAACAAAATAAAATTATATATAAAACGCAACTAAAAGCAAACGCATGGACAGTGGTGCTAAGGATAGCGTTGGCTGTAGGTGGCTGACGGATTTTTTTTTTTTGTATACAAAATTAATAACATTAACAAACGCATTTATAGCAGTTTTTTTTAAATAACATTTCTTTTTTTGCTAAAAAATTAAAATTAATTAACACAAATCAAGGCTGGACTTAAAGCTAGGTTTTTTTTTGGTACTTTGGTATTTTCTTTTTTTTTATAAGGAAAATTAGCTATGTGTACATAAAAAAACAAGTCAGCTATATAAAATAAAAGTATATATTTGGCATTAAGGAGCACAACAAAAGTGTAAACAAATCAAAACGGCATTGTATATAACTCAAATGTTTGTGTCATTTATGGGCTTTACTTGGTATTTTTTTTTTACATTATTTACTCATATTGTATCATATCATATATAGGGCTTTTTTTCATTATAACTTTTTAGTACTTCAATGTTGCAACTAATTTGTACATAACTATATTTTATATATAGGCAGAATTCCAGTTCTTTTCGTAGAGTTAGCTTTGTTTTTGGTTTAAAATATTAGCTGCAAGGTTTGTGGTTTTAAATAAATTTGATTTTGTGCGCAATATTTTTGGAGCCAATGTGCAAGGGGGGGGTTTGACTTTACCGTAAATGTTGCTCACTGCGCGTACTGAATAAGTTTAGGTCTAAAATTCGCATACATACACACATACGCACACACACGCACATAAATACCCACACAGTTACACACACATAGAATATATAGAACGTAAAAAATATATTTGAAAAAACATTTAGTAGCTTGAAATACCAATTAAAAAAAACAGACAGTCAATTACATCTCGTTAAACAGTGAGGCACAAAAATTAGGTTATTTTTTTTGGTATTCTATGTAAATTATAAATGGGTTAGTATTAAAATTCAAAAGAAAAAGTTTAAAGTACTCGAATAATTTCGAATTTGGAATTCTTGTTTTGATTTAATTGAATTTTTTTTTGGTATTTTTTGTTTTTTGAATTATTCAAGTTAGAGTATGGCTTGTTTTCTTTTTTTTTTTAGTACCACTTAAATAAATTATTTCGTTTTCTTAGACAATAAGTTGCAACATTAAAGACGAAAATAGAGTTGAAAAATTTTTAGGTTTTGTTTTGTTATAGTTTTAGCATAAAAGAAATGCAACGAAATGAATTAATTTAAAAAAAAAATTTGGTATTAAAAACTTAAAAATGTAATTTTAAAAAACTTAAGGTGTGTGTGTGGCTATATGCGTATGTGTGTATGTGTGTGTCATATTTTAGCGCTATTACTTCGTGTGTTCCAATTATTATAAACTGAAAAATTTTGGTATTTTTTTTTTTGTATGTTACAACGGAGGCATTTTCTAAAACCAGACATAATTTTTGTTTGTTTTTTAAAAACTTAGCTTAATGAAAATGAAATTATATGTATAAAAAAAAATTTAAATATAATAGCATAAATTAAAAGAGTGGGGGGGCGTGTGTATGCGTCATAAACATGCAACATGCGGCAACATACAAACTAAAGCGTAACTAGTCTAAGATAAACTATCTATATATATAGTAAAACATATACAATTATACAGCAATATAGTTAAATATTTATATATGTGTATATTTTTGAAAGTATAATATATAAAAAATAAAATAAATTTATAAAATAAACTATTTGGTAGGAGAGGTGTTGAACTGTTGCTCTAACAAATGGCGTTTGATCAAAAACTTTAAATATTTATGAAATTTTTTCAATTATTTTTTATAATAAAATTTAGGTAGTAATTAAACGCCAGCCAAAACTAATAAATAAATTTATAAAAATACATACGAAAAATCAAAAGAAAATACTTAAAACAAGCATTAAAACAAAAGTAAGTAAAATACAAGTAAAAATATATATAGAAATCGATATAGGTTTATAAGAGTTGGCCATAACGCTGCTACGAAGTAGTTATTAAAGGGTATTACGTATAGCAAATAGACAGGGTAGGCGTAGGAAATGTAGTATTTTTTTTGGTATTTTTTGAATACAAATAATGCATGCAGTACTATATGCAAGACGTTTTACATGTAGCTAAAGGGTTGAATTTGTTTTTTATTTTTGAAAATATTATTTTTTTGGGGCATTGTTTAGTGCTTTTACAAATCTACGCCCTATAAATACATGTAAACGTGGTATTTTTTTTTTTAACGCTAATCATATTTAGTCTACAACTAAAAGGGTTTTTCGAAATGTACAAGTTACTAAGTTTTTAGCCAAGTTAAGCTACACTTTTTTATTTTTGGTATTTTTACAGTTCTCTAGCAGTTTTCGCAGTTCTAACAGTTTCGCGCGCAAAAATAAAAAAAAAACAAAGAAAAGACAAGAAACAACAAATCGATAAAACTAAGCACTAAAAAAACATAAAATATACACAATAAATTTTATCGTTTTTGTTTTAAGGTTTTTCTTTCTTTTTTTTTTTTTTGTATCAACGAGTTCGTTAAGTTAAAAGCACAAATAGAGAGCAAAAAAAATGTATTTTGAACCAATGTACTCACCGTCAATATTGTCGGTCTGATCGAGTGGCATTTGCTTGGCATCGTTGTGCTCCTCTCGCGCATCGGCTGCTTGGAGCGCATGCTGGGACAAGAGCGTAGACATATCCTCTGCATGCATTTTCAATGCGGCGGCGCTCTTTAATTTTTGATTAGCAAAGAGAGTGTGAGAGAGTGTGTGTAGAAGAGAGAGAAATGCAAACAATTGACAATAATTTCAACATAATCAATCAGTTTATTCTCTTCAATTGCAAAATGCTTCAAGCTGCGCTCTTTAAAAAAACTTACAACTAATTCAAATTTTTAACACATCTAAGTATTTAATTAACTACAACTACACTTACATGTGTATACTTTAATTATGTTTATATATGTGTGTGTATGTAAATAGGTACAGCTATGTCTAATAATCCTGAGTGTGGCTGTCTCTGTCTGGTAGTGCCTACGTTTTGTGAGTACTTAGAGCATGTTTTTGGCAGTTTAGGGAAATTTTTTTTTTGTTATAAATTTTGTTTAATTTTTTTGTAAATTATATAAAACTTTCCTTAATACGGCCTAGTTCTAAAAAGTTGACTTTTGTGCCCAGGCTATTTACTATATATTTCTACAAAAATTGAGGCAACACTGATTTGTAACGATCTCTGCGTACAACTTTGTTAGCAGACGTTTTGAAAGTGTTTTATGTAGTTTTTTTTTATAGGGTCCCTTTTTTGGCTA
This sequence comes from Chymomyza amoena, assembly GCA_037043745.1. Classification (NCBI taxonomy): domain Eukaryota; kingdom Metazoa; phylum Arthropoda; class Insecta; order Diptera; family Drosophilidae; genus Chymomyza; species Chymomyza amoena. The sequence goes on from JBAMAX010002879.1 coordinate 208,105, forward strand.
CTGCGTACAGGCTATATCTGTTTTGGATCAATAATCGGTATTTTCGTGCTTTCAATGTATATGAGAGTAATCAAAAATTATTTTAAATAATTTTACCAGCCTTTTTTGGTTTTAACTTGTATAGTTAAGTAAGTTCTAATCACTGGCTTTTTTTAAGGATATAAACAAGGCAAAATATTGACATTTTTTCATGCCAAAAGGATTTGGACTTTTGGAGCGATATTTGCATTGATCTGATCAGAAAGATTAGAAGTCGTGGACTTAATTTAAAGATTGAATTACCTAACACTAGAGAACCAAATAAAATCATTTTGCAAAAATAGATTTCGGTTCATAATATAATCTGTGTAAGTTTTAGAACCATATTTGTAGTATCTAATCAGTAGGAGAAGAAGAAGTGTAAATTTTTATTATTAGTAATGGGTGCAAAGATGTACAGCGACCCAAGTGGATCTATTGTCCCGGCTCAGAGCTCTCCTAAAAATTCAATAGCCTGCATATATTCTAGTATTTTGTTTGGACTGAGGATACCAATTATCTCCGGTGACAGAAGCTTGTTTCTTTTTCTACGTGTGGATAGAATCAATTAACTTTATGGAATCAAAAAAAAAAACGTTCCTAAATAGATTTTGGGTTTCTGATGAAAAATTTAGTTGCGAGGAAAAAATAAATTAAGGAAGTTCTTCAGCCGAAAAAAAAAAACTTGTTTACGATATATTTATAAACAAACGAATTAACTATCTGAAATTTTAGGTTTTTTTGTTGAGGTCGTCTGAAACACCCCTATGGGGGCTATATAATATAACACCGATATCAAAAAATAAAGTAAACTTGTCTTCTATGGAATAATAAGGGATCTAATCTAAAAGTTTTGTTACTCTAGATATATCATCTCTCAGATCTAGGCGTTCATACGCACAGACAGACAGTCGAACAGACGGACATGAATATATCGATTATACTTTAGGAAACTTTGGGGGTTCCTCTTAGCTCTTGGGAGATATAAGAAATTCTCCCAAATAAGATCTTTAACTGTCAATCTGAAATTTCTTCGCTAGTCACAAATTTTATGTTTTCTCGGTTCAAATCTCTTTTTACCTAAAAGACAGACGATGTTTATAACTTAATTTGAAGTCTAGATTACTAATTTTTAGGTAAAAAAACGATTTCGATTTTCAATTGCAATTTTAGATTCATCTATTACTTGGAAAACAGAAGGGAAGTAAAGATTCAGACGAATAAGATTTTCCGCTATGGCTTCATCTATGTTTTGGAATATACGGTCTTATACATTGTCATTGGTTTTATATAATTTCCGTAAATTTTGTTTTTTTTTCTAGATTTTCTTCTATTTCAGGTTTTTTAGGATAGTCAGTTTAAGCCTTTTTCTCATCATTTCACAATTAAATTGGAATAATTTTTTGGAAATTCACTTTACAAAAAATTCCAAAGTTATAGTCAAATCGGTTTTTGCTTCTTACATTTTTTTTTTAACTTTTGTTTCGTTTCAGTTTTTTTTTGTTTTTTTTTTGTCATCACTTGTGAATTAAAATTTTTGATATTTTTTTTAAATTAACAATGAAACTCTTAAGTTATACCACGAGTATTAAGTGATCCAAGATCAACATTAAGATCTGTTTTTACTTCTTAGATTTTCTAGTTTTTCTTCTGTCTCAGTTTTTAAGGATTTTAATGTTAACATTTTTTCCCGCCATTTCTGAATAAAAAATTCATAGTTTTTTTAAAAAGTACTTTACACATAAATTCCTTGCTATAGGATTACTTGCAAAAAATTCCCAAACATTTTAGTACCTTTAAATCCGTTTTTGCTTCTTTGAGATTTTCTAGTTTTTCCTCCAGCTTCAGGTTCCCTACGATTTGAGATAAACTTTTTTCTCGTAATTTCAGATCTAAAATTTTCCATAATTTCTTGAAAATTTACTTTATAAAAGAATTCCTAAGTTATAATCCAGGAATACTCGGAGTGGACGCAGAACTATTGAGTGTACCCAAAATCTTACTAAAACATTCCCTTTTTTTTGCCGATAGATGCCTCCACACTGAATTTTACATTTTTTTAAATTTCGCTGACTTTCTAAATAAAATCGCCCGTAAAAGATTTCGTCAGATTACAACTAGGTCTATCTGTAAGCATCATATAATTTACAATCGACTAATTATTAGGTTAGGTTAGGTTGTATAGGCAGATTAGATAGTGACTAAGATAACCCAAAGGCAATGAGGTCCATTGTGTTGCCTAATTAAAAGAAAGGGAGGGGTTGTTGGGGAGGATCAAAAACTGCAAGATATCCCTAATCGCCTAAGTCTCTTATGTTGCAGAATCATTTTGAGGATTCGAAAAAAGCAGCCAGATCCGCTGTGGGCACATAGGCTAGACTACTCAGATTCTTAAAAAGTGGTTTACCCAGAAACTGGATTCATCTTCTAAGAAGCGCCGGGCAGTCGCATATCAGGTATTGGATGCTTTCTTAGTAATTGTTATTTCTACAAAAGATCTTCTAAAAACTCATCGTAAGTAATAGATCAACTAGACGAAAGAGATAATTTATTCAATACACTGCGCTCTTCCCTACTACAAATTTTTACATTGCTCTAAGACTTCATTTTATCAAAATTTTCTGTTTCCCTGCGAATTCGCTTTAGAAAAGTTTTACTGTAGAACGTTTAAATATATTCCAAAGTGCTTTACTTCTTCAGCTTTAGTGCGTTTTTATTAAAGCTGCCAAAAACATGCTCTAAAACTCATCATCGTCATGTCTTTTCTTGAAAAGTTCTTATTAAAGTTGTTTTTGCTAGCCGTTCTCCTCGCCCACATTTATGGTAATGACGTCCGGCGTACGCCGTTTCTGACCCGTAGTCGTCGTCGTAGTCGCCGCAGTGCCCAAGGCCATTTCCAAAATTGGCAACTGACTGTTGCTGCTGCTGCTGCTGCTACCAACACCACCAGACAATTTCTGGCATTCTTGCAACTCACGCTCGTAGCACAAACGATGCGACTTGCATTTATTATGATGATTGACAATCTCCAAGCGAAAGTTCGAGTTGCCCTCCACAAAGGAAGTGCGTATATCGGCCAATTCCGTGGACCATTTACGGCAGTGTTTACAATACATCGTATTGGCCAGCTCATCGTACTGCAGCCAGTCGAACTGATACAGCCAATTGGAACGAAAGCGTCCGCTCTTGCGAGAGCTGCCTGTTGTGGTTGCAGCCGGCACTGCTTGCGGCGGCCCAAGCAGTGCAACATTTTTGGCGTGTTGCGTGCTGAGCGCGGTTTCGATTAAACGCTGCTGTTGCTGCTGCTGTTGTTGTTGCTGCTGCAGCAGACGCTGCACGGCAGAGTCTAAGCTCTCACGCTGCTGATACCAGCTGGTTTCTTGCTGCTGCTGCTGCAAGCAGGCTTCCACTGCTTGTTGCAGCAACAAGTGCTGCTTGAGCATGGGCGCTGCAGCGGCAGCCGCAGCTGCTTCGTTGTCTTTAGAGCTGCCAGCTTTGGGCTACAGTTTGGTTTGGTTTTATTTTTTTTATAGAGTAGTAGTTTATTTATATATAAGAAATAAAAAAAAAAACAGAAAGAAAAACAAAAAAAAAGTGTAAATCAAACTAAGAAAAATTGGTAAAACAGTTTTTTGTTTGTAGAAGGAAGGATTTTCGCTGTTTTTCGTCATTGCATGCCAAAAAAAAAAAAAAAAAAACAATTTCAAACTAATACAAGAATTTTCTTCTTTTTTTTTGGTATACAACGCACAATTGTTGAGATTTTTTCTTTTTCAGGGCCGATATTCCATACGAATTTCGTTTAGTTTATAAAATCTTGCATAAATATTGTATTTAAAAAACAACCAATCCTTCGTTCTGCTTACGACTTGCTTTACGCGTTTTTCTTTTGCTTAATTTTCAATTACCCTGCGCACTTGAAGCATTTTGCATTTGACTTAGTTGGTAAAAAAAAGTTCAAAATTAAAAAAACAAATCAAAATAACTAGCGAATCTGTATTGGAACCATCGCACCGGTTCAAAGAAAAAACCTTAACAATTAACTTAGCAAACTAGTTCCATTCAATTCAACTCAAAAGACTAAACACAACAACAACAACTAGTACAAGCTATATATTTATTAAAGGTACAGTTGCGTCAAAAACACTTACCGGCAAGTAATCGGGTGGCAACGCCACGTGATGTTCGCGTTGTTGTTGCTGCTGCGCATCTATCAGCTCCTGCTTAATACTTAGCGACTGACTGAGTCCACTTAGCGCATTGACCGCGCCCACATTACCGCCTCCGAGCATGCCGGCACCGCCCAGACCGGCGCCACCAACCAGATGACTTGCTGCCATCGACAGCGGGGATTCACGGCGACCACCACCTGCAGCATCCTCGGATTCGGATGTGCTGCCGCCAGTTTTTGGCACCGGACTCGATTTGAAATTGCTGTGTGCGCTGGCCTGCAAGAATTAGAAGGAAAAAAATAACATTTGTCAGTGGCGGATTTAGTAAGGAGGGTAATTTAAGGGCGGTTGCAATTTAGGGGGCCTAACATATGTGTAATATATTTAGTTACTTTATTTAGATTAATTAAATTAATTGAATTGTTGAAAAAAATGAGCATACTTCGTGAGGGTGACCGATGCCAAGCTTTCTGTTTATTAGACTCTATACAACGAATTGTTGTAACTTCCTTTATCTCCTAGAGGGGCATGGGCCTCAATCAACCAAATAAGGTGGCTCTAACTTTTTATGTATTGGACTTCCTACAAGCTATAGACCTCCTCAGCTATGACAATTCTAGAGAAAAGCTCTGGGATCGTCCTAGTCTGCTTACATCAGGCATTCAGTTTCTTCGACCGCCAAATAGGGGTAACCTTCTTCTGTCAAGAGCTTCATTATTTAAAAAAAAAATAGGTATAGGAAAAGGAATAGGATACTCCCATTATGGAGCTTCAAAACCTTGTTATAAATAACTCTTAGTTGGAGTATTCAGACGAGGTCAAATATCTAGATGTGGTCCGAGACAAACGAGTCAACTGGAACCCCAATTTACAGCAAAATGTGGCCATAAAGCTTCAAAGACAAGTATGCATATCTCTCTCAGGAGCTTATATATCTCTTCCTTACGTATTGATATGATCTAGATCAGATTTTATGATCACGGAACTTTTTCATAAGAAGAAATTTAGATCTCTTCTTCCAAGTCGGGAGATGATGGCAGCCCCTGTGCAAGCCCCCGGTGGCAACAATGGTTCGCGGATGGGTCCAAAACTGAGCAGAGTAGGTACTGAAATCGTTGGACCCAACATCAGAGTCCCTACCGCAATGGGCATCTGAACCCAGCGACTTTCAAGCGGAGATTCATGCCATAGAAATCTGCGCCCTTAGCATCCTTTTCAAGGGAACTTGGGGAGGAAACATATGCATCTATTCAGATAGCCAAGCTGTTATTAGGGCATTGTCATCCTGGAGCATCTCCTTCAGGATGGTTAAAGAATGCCATATCTACCTCCTTCCCGGAACAGTCGTGCTATGTTGGGTGCCTGGACACTCGGGAGTGGATGGTTACATGATCGCTGACGATCTAGCAAAGCAGGGTGCCTCCACCGTGACTACATCTCCTGCGCCGTTTTGTGGTATTGATTGGTCCACAATCAAAATAATAATAAACAAATGGGCTGCAGAATAACATAGGAGATACTGGTTCTCCGTTCCGGGGCTTCGTCAAGCAAAAGTGCTTGTCAAACCTCTGGATACGATCAAGACAAAAGGTCTTGGCAGAGCGGACCTAAAGCTCCTGGTAGCTTACCTATCTGGCCACCACACTGTTACATAGATACTATCTATAGAAAATTCGCCTATCGGACTCTTCAGAGTGCAGGCTCTGTCTAGAACACGATGCAACCACCAGACATATTCTCTGTGGCTGCCCAACGCTGGTATGGGACAAAGCCTGTCACATGGGAAAGGAACGGATTAGTCCCTTCCATCTTAGGTCACTGTCAACAAAAGATCCACTGCTACTCATGCGGAAAGCGGAAAGTCTTTTGCTTTAACTTAAGGGTATGGTAAAAAAGACCTTTTGGTCGCAGTGTCCCACCTCTCTATAAGGATCCCTTTTTCGGAAAAAAAAAAAAATTTTAATTTTGTAAAGTATCTCTATTGTTTTCATCTATTAAAACTATAAATACTTACAATTTTCTTCTACTCTAATAGCGCGAAACTTTCTATCTTTATACAACGTATTCCAATCCGAATACCTGCTCACATTTTTCGATTCATAAATTGATTACCACAAGCGTTAGTTCCTGCAGATACAGATAATATTCCCATGCCCCGAATTTCTTTAATCGTATTTGAGCATCAAAGTAATCGGACGGAAAACTTTTCAAGAGCCTTAGTTTACAAAAAGTATTATCATTCCAATTGCTCTTAGCTTTTGTAGCAGATTATAAACTGACGTCTCTGCCCATACACACCCCTCTACACGTATCGATTAATCGATTGTTTTCATCTTTGTTTATGATCTTCCTTCCCCATTCTCTAATCCGGCCCTCAGAACGCTAGATGACGCAAACGTTTTGGACAAAAATAGCCCACTCTTCAGGCTCAAGTGTCATATTTCGATTATATATACTCGTATATTATTATTCGTATTGTATGTATTGCACTTTCACTGTCAGGGGCAGCCATATTGTTTTTGGTCATGCTGTTATCAATTCCATCTTATCAATGGGTTGGTGTTACAATGTCAAAACAAAAATTCAACTCATAAAAAGTAGCCAGCAAAGTTTTTTTTTATAGCTCGTCATCATTTATTATCGTATTTGTAGATAGTAAATGTTTCAAGGGAGGCACGTGCATGTCATCTTGAATACTTGAATGAATGAAGTAATTTTTACTCCTGATAACGACAGAGGTTCCAATTTAGATAAGCCGCATGCCCACTTCATGATTTTGCAGGTGGGCGCGTTTATTTTTAGTCCGCCCTTTAAATGCCATTTGAAATATGGTTGTAATTAGTTTAGTCTGTCGATATGTAAACGATTTTAACTAATTTTATATTTAATTCCCGATTTGCTATTTGCTGCATAATTTCTAATTAAATTTAATTAGCATTACGCCCTCGAGTTAATTGCGGAAGTGTTAAAAACGCATTGACCACTGTTGGGTTTTTTTTGTGTTTATAAATAGCTCTATATCATTTTTTTTTTGGCTTTTAAAAATAATAATTTATGTTTAAATTGTTAATTGAAAAAGATAAGGAATTGGAATATGAAGAAGTTTGTATACCCTACAAAATAATGTTTAGATAAAAGGTCAATAAAATGTTGTTTCTTTTTCGAATATTATTTCTAGTCAACGTCTTCCTGGATTTATATATCATATAACATATAACATATATTATCCATCGGGAGACGAAAAATTTCTTGTCAATATCTTTATTAGTTCAGGCTTCTCAAAAAAAATGCAATAAATCGATAAATAATCGGAATTTTGAAATCAAAATTGACTTGGTACTTAGTAGCTCTACCAAATATGTAAAAATGATCAAAATCGGAGTGATCGAGGGGAAAAGTGTCAATTAATTTATTCGTTTAGAAGATATGGCTTGAAAAATAAAAATCATTTCGATTGTTATCGATTAACGTCAGTGTTTGTATAAAAATCACTTTAAGTTATGCAAAACGTAAGCAAAATATATCAAAACAATAGTTTGTTTCAGTAATGATCTGTTTCCTGCAGGCAATCTCGAAGAACTGCAAACTCATTCCGATAAGATATATGTATTTATGAATGGAACGTTTCTAAGAACTGAAAATTAGAGCACTTATCAAAAATAATAACTGATGCGGACGTTTGGGATTAGATATCTCTTACAATAACAAAACGCGAGCTTACATAAGTACTAGGGGATTTTTTAGTTAACTATGTTATAAAAGTTTTTATTATATTATACCATTTTATTATACGATTATAACCGATATCCCAACAGATCGATATTGGTTTTTGTCCCATACAAATAAAAGCTAAGTTAGATAAATTGATATAAACTACCAAGATCCTTATATGTTAATTTAACCCGTGAAAATATGTTTCCTCTCTTGTAATACTAAAATATGAAAAATTTGAGGATTTTGATACCTTTATATCTTTTTAGTAACTCTATAGATAACATTTATCTCAAAGAATAAGAAAAATTTGTTTTCTCAAAATGAAGATAGTTAATCGATTTATCGAAAACGGAATATTAAGAAAGATTTTTCCTAAATGATGGATATCTCGAAAAAATTATAATAATTTAATAATGCGAAAATCGTATAATTTTTAAATATGATTCTAATTATTTTTTAGTCTATTTTTTTATCGGAAACGGAATCTTTAGGCAAATTTTTCTTAAATGAGGCATATTTGGAAAAAAAAAATTTCTGAATAGTTATTATTATATAAAAATTGTTAATTTTTTAAATATAATATTATTCTAATTATTTTTAAGTCTCTTGTTTGTTTGTTTGAACGAAATATTTAGGTTCTTTTCCGATTTTTCTTAAGTAAGACATATCTCAAAAGAATTTGTTTGAATGGTTCACGGATGGGCCCAAAACTGAGCAAGGTGTAGGTGTGGGAATCGTTGGAGCCATCACCGCAATGGGCATCTGGCCCCAGCGTCTTTCAAGCGTAGATTCATGCCATAGAGATCTACGCCCTTAGTATCCTTCTCAAGGGAACTAGGGTAGCATACAAATTTTTTTTCAGATACCCAAGCTGGTATTAGGGCGTTCTGGAGCATCTCCTCCAGGATGGTTAAAGAATTCCATAACCACCTCCAAACCCTGTCCGCCCGGAACAAAGTCGTGCTATGTTGGGTGCCTGGACACTCGGGAGTGGATGGTAACACGATCGCAGTCGATCTAGCACGACAGGGTGCCTCCAACCTCCACCTCTCCAAGCAAAAGTGCTTGTCAAAGCTCTGGATACGATCAAGACAAAAGGTCTTGGCAGAGCAGACCTAAAGATCCTGGTAGCTTACCTATAAGACCACCAAACTGTTAGATACCATCTACAGAAAATTGGCCTATCGGACTCTTCAGAGTGCAGGCTCTGTCTAGAAGACGATGAAACCATCAGTCATATTTTCTGTGATGGTATGGGACAGAGCCTGTCACTTCCATCTCAAATCGAAATTATTTTCTTTCAAGTTGGCTTATGTCCTTAAGTTACCCCACCTAACCGATACATTACAATCCTCCTCACGACAACAGCTTAAACTAAAAATCGCTTTGGCATCAATTTGGCCGACAACTCACCTGAGAGTCCTGCGCATAATGCCTATCCCTGTCCTGTACATGGGCCGCATTTGCTTGGTGTGTCGAGGTCAACGAATTATCACAGTTAGATGAGTTCTTACGTCTGCGTTTACTACTACTAAGATGCTCCACTGGCGTAGTGGATAGCTCCCTATCACGATCTCTGCTGTCGTTGCGCTCTCTATTGTTGTTGTTGTTGCTGCTACTATTGTTGTTGTTATTGTTGCTGCTATTATTACTGTTGTTGTTGTCCTTGTTACTATAATCCAGCTGCAAGAGCTCATCTCGACTGTCGGCACGCTCCAAAGTGCCACGTTCGCTGCCACGATCGCTGCCAGCATCGCCGCCGCTGCGACTATTTAATGCATCAGCGCTGGCGCTGCGATTCGCTGCAGCTGCCACAGCGGCAGCAACAGCCGCCGCAGCAGCGCTAGCGCTGCCCACGCTCGGAGATCGTTCGCCGGCGCTAGGCGCCAGACCCAATGCAGCGGCTGCGGCGTTAACATTGCCGCCAGCTGCGGCTACCGCTGCAGCAGCGGCAGCAGCAGCGGCCGCGGCCGAGCTGCGTTCACTCAAGCTGCTGCTGCTGCGCTGGGAGTGTGCGGCGGCGGCGGTAAGCTCGTCGCGCAAGTCGCGTTCGCAGCGTGAGCGCAGTGCATCGCGTGAGTCACGCACGCTGTCAACGCTGCCCAGGCCCACGCCTAGACCGCCATAGCTGGGTCGGCCGGTGGGTGAGCTGGCGGCTGAATCGCGCAGTTTATCGCAATCGGAACGATAGTTCAGATTGTTGTTATCTGTGAGACCGCGCACCTGTAAGTGAAAGGTGTGTAAGTTAAGTAGAGTTATTGGATAGTATAGTTGCGGCTATATCGTACCTGCAAGCTCTCGGCTGTTTTTAGAAACATGGGCAATGAGCTTTGACCCACGTTGACCTCGCCCTTGTACATAAAGTCGAGCAGGGAGCGCATCTCTGAGTATCTGACATCTTTCAAGTAGATGATAGGATGTGGATGATGATTTTGTAGGAAAATCGTCTCGAAATATGGACTGCATGCTGACAAAATGGTTTGATGTGCCTGTCAAGAAATATAAAGTGTTAGAGTAGGTTCAGGAACACTGGGAGTGGGCTAGCTACCTTGACTGTTTCACCCTCGACGGCGAGTGTAACATCGCAGAGCGCCTCACGCTGCAGCAGTGAGGTGAGCACGCCTGTTAAATTTGTCGGATGATTGTTCCAGCGTAAACAGAATTGCTGGTCCATAGCTCCTTGGTCAGTGTTGTACCTGCAAATAAGGAGAAAAAAAGGAAATTAGTTTTAAATTGGCTTCACTGTAAAGTAGTCTAAAATTTGCAATGAAACATTTATTTTTAGCAATAATAGCTAATAATTTGGCTGTTATCAGATTGCGGGTTTTTTATAGATTCATGGCCAGGTTTTTTTTTCGGTTTAATCCAGTTTGCTCCAGATGAAGTCTATCGTATTTGGTAATAAATAGAAGCTTAAGTGTATAAATTTAGCTACGAAAAGAAATTACAGCTATTTAAGGATATACAGCGTGTTTTTAAGAGGTTCACAACTTGGAGTTGGCAACACGGCTTTATCTGACAAACCATGGCTAAATTCTTATTTAAACATTAATGTCATAAAATTTTCCATCCAATAAAGTTTTTTTCGTTGATATTAAAAATATTTTTCTTTGTTTTATTAACATTTAAGGTTATGTAGCTCAAAAAAAAACACCCTTTAGTAGTAGGACGCGCTCCGTAAATGGAAACGGAATAAATAATTATATTATTAGTTTGCTCCAGATGAAGCTTAAGTGCTTAAAT